>JAQJVL010002166.1:0-117243 GCA_035578905.1 Stictocephala bisonia
TTTAAGAAGGTTTAATTTTCCCATGCGCAATCACGTTTTTTTTTATTTTATTAATAAAACTTTTCCCCTTCTGGGTACAATTTTTTGATTTCAAAAAAAATTTATATTTAAATTTAGAGTACACCGCACCAAATAAAAAACTTATAACACGGGTTTTATAAAATCTTTTTTAAAAAAATGGGGTAAAGGGAAAACAAAAAAATTTAGGGGGGAGATGTCTTGAGGGAATTAAAACCCCCAAAATTTTTTTGAAATTTGATAAAGTTACTAAAGTTGTAGTGTTTGATTTTTAAAAAAAGGCAAATTTATTTTTGGGGGCACCTATAAAATTTTTGGTTTTGGTTAACACAGGGTTTTTGGTTGTTTTCCCGGGGAAAAATTGGGATCAAGTTGTTAGCTTTTTTTTTTAGGGTATCCTCAAATCAAATTGGATATTGTTTTTTGTTAACCTTTATTTATATTTCTTGTAGTTTGCCCTTATCGGGTTTTTTCTTAATCTTTTTCCTTTTATCAAAATTACTGTTAAAGGAAACTTTCTAGGTTTTTGGGTTTGGTTTAAATTGAAACTGTGTATATTTAATTTTAAACTATACGTATTTTTTTAAAAAACTATAAATAATTTAATGAAACAAATTTAAACTAATATGTGAAAAATTTGGGGAGGGAGGGCGAAAACTGCCAAGGGGGGGTTTAAATGGGGTGGGGGGGTGAACCAAAATTTGGGGTTGTTTGGGCCCCATTTTGTTGAAAACTATACGTATTTTTTAAAAAACATAAATAAATAAGTTAAGGGCCACAAATTTTCACAATATGGGCCATGTTTGGGGGGGGAAGGGGGCAAACACCCCAAAGGGGGTTGGGGGTTACTGGGGGTTTGGGGTGGGGAAAACCACAAGTTTGGTGATTGGACATTTTTTTGAAATTTATCCCGGTTTTTAAAAACCATATAAAAATAAAAAAATTTAAACGGGAATTTTCCTAATATGTGAAAAAGTTGTGGGAGGGAGGGCGACACTCCTAAGGAAGGGGTTTTTTACTGGGTGGGAGGGTGACCCCACAATTTGTGGTAAAGGGGAAAAATTTTGTTGAAACTATACGTAGTTTTTTAAAACCAATAAAAAATAAGTAAAGGGCCAAAAATTTTCATAAAGGGAAAAACATGTTGTGGCAGGGAGGGCAAAAACTGCCAAGTGTTGGGTTTACTTGTGGGGGTGGGTGAACCCAATGGGTAAATTGGAATATTTTGTTGAAACTATACGTAGTTTTTAAAAAAATTAAAAATAAAAATAATAAAACCCAAAAAATTTAAACTAATATGTGAACATTTTTGGTGTGGTGGGGGGCCGCCACCCCAAAATGGGGGGAAAATTACTGGGGGTGGGGGGCAAACCCCCAAGGTGGGGGGAAGGACAAATTTGGAAACAATACGTAGTTTTTTAAAAACAAAAATAAAAAAAAGGGTTACTAAAACCCAAATTTCACAAATATGTGAACATGTTGTGGGAGGGGGGGGGCGACACTCCCAAGTTTTGGTTTAAATTTGTGTGGGGGGGTGAACCACAAGGTGTTTTTTGGACATATTTTTTGAAACTATACTTATTTTTTAAAACAAAATAAATAATTAATGAAACAAAATTTTCATTTAATATTTTAACATGTTTGTGGGAGGGAGGGCGACATTTGCCAATTTGGTTTACTGTGGGGGGGGTTAAACCCAAACCAAGTGTGGTTTTTGGGGAAAAAAAAGTAAGAAATTTAAAAACAAGTTTTTAAAAAAATAAAAAAATCAAAAAACTAAACCCAAAATTTTTCACTAAAATGTGAAACATTTTGGTGGGGAGGGCGACACGGGCCAAGTTTTTTGGGTTTACTGTGTGGGTGGGTGAACCACAAGGGGTTATTGAATATTTTGTTGAAACAAAACGTATTTTTTTAAAACAAAAAAAATAAGAAAAATGAAACAAAAATTTCCCAAATATTTTGGCCCATTTTGGGTGGGGGGGGAAATGGGCGCACTGCCAAGGGGGTTGGTTTACTGTGTGGGTGGGTGAACCACAAGTGTGGTGATTGACATTTTGTTGAAACTATACGTAGTTTTTAAAACATATATAAATAAGTTAATGAAAACAGAATTTCACTAATATGTGAACATGTTGTGGGAGGGAGGGCGACACTGCCAAGTGTTGGTTTACTGTGTGGGTGGGTGAACCACAAGTGTGGTGATTGGACATTTTGTTGAAACTATACGTAGTTTTTAAAACATATATAAATAAGTCAATGAATCAGAATTTCACTAATATGTGAACATGTTGTGGCAGGGAGGGCGAAACTGCCAAGTGTTGGTTTACTGTGTGGGTGGGTGAACCACAAGTGTGGTGATTGGACATATTTTGTTGAAACTATACGTAGTTTTTAAAACATATATAAATAAGTTACTGAAACAGAATTTCACTAATATGTGAACATGTTGTGGGAGGGAGGGCGACACTGCCAAGTGTTGGTTTACTGTGTGGGTGGGTGAACCACAAGTGTGGTGATTGGACATTTTGTTGAAACTATACGTAGTTTTTAAAACGTATATAAATAAGTTAATGAAACAGAATTTCACTAATATGTGAACATGTTGTGGGAGGGAGGGCGACACTGCCAAGTGTTGGTTTACTGTGTGGGTGGGTGAACCACAAGTGTGGTGATTGGACATATCTTGTTGAAACTATACGTAGTTTTTAAAACGTATATAAATAAGTTAATGAAACAGAATTTCACTAATATGTGAACATGTTGTGGAGGGGAGGGCGACACTGCCATGTGTTCGGTTTACTGTGTGGGTGGGTGAACCACAAGTGTGGTGATTGGACATATTGTTGAAACTATACGTTGTTTTTAAAACATATATAAATAAGTTAATGAAACAGAATTTCACTAATTTGTGAACATGTTGTGGGAGGGAAAGGGCGACACTGCCAAGTTTTTGGTTTACTGTGGGGGTGGGTGAACCACAAGTTTTGGTGTTTTGGACTTTATTTTTTTTGAAACTATTTTTTTTTTTTTAAAAACCATTTTAATAAAAAAAGTTAATAAACAGAATTTCACTAAAATTGAACATTTTTGTGGGAGGGGGGGCGACACTCCCCAAGGGGTTTGGTTTACTGGTGGGGGGGGTGAACCACAAGTTTTGGTGTTTTGGATTTTTTGGGTTAAAACCCTATACTTTATTTTTTAAAAACATATATAAAAATTTTAATGAAACAGTTTTTCACTAATATGTGAAAAAGATGGGGGAGGGAGGGGAACACTGCCAAGGGTGGTTTACTGTGTGGGGGGGTAAACCCACAAGTGGGGTTGATTGGACATATTTTGTTGAAACTATACGTATTTTTTTAAAACCCATATATAAATAATCAATGAAACAAATTTCACAAATATGTAAAACAGTTGGGGGAGGGGGGGTTTGACACTGCCAATTTTGGTTTACTGTGTGGGGGGGTTTGAACCACAAGTGTGGTATTGGCCCTTTATTTTGTTGAAACAAAACGTGGGTTTTTAAAACATAAAATAAAAAAAGTTAATAAAACCCAAAAATTTAAACAAAATATGGAACATTTTTGTGGGAGGGAGGGCGACAGGGGCCAAAGTTTTGGTTTAGTGTGGGGGGGGTGAACCACAAGTGGGGTGTTTGGGAAACATTTTTTTTGAAACTATACGTATTTTTTTTAAAACGTATATAAATAATTTTAATTGAAACGGGAATTTTCACTAAAAAAGTGAACATGTTTGTGGGGGGGAGGGCACACTCCCAAAATTTTGGGTTTTTTACTGTTTTGGGGGGGAAACCCCAAGGGGTGGTGATTGGATTTTTTTGTTGAAATTTATCCCGAAAGTTTTTAAAACAAAAAATTTTAAATAATTAATGAAACAAAATTTTTCCACTAAAATGTAAACCCGGTTGTGGGAGGAGGCGACACTGCCAAGTGTTGGTTTTACTGTGTGGGTGGGTGAACCACAAGTGTGGTGATTGGACATTTTGTTGAAACTATACGTAGTTTTTTAAAACATATATAAAATAAGTTAATGAAACAGAATTTCACTAATATGTGAACATGTTGTGGGAGGGGAGGGCGACACTGCCAAGTGTTGGTTTACTGTGTGGGTGGAGTGAACCACATAGTGTGGTGATTGGACATTTTGTTGAAAACTATACGTAGTTTTTTAAAACATATATAAATAAGTCAATGAATCAGAATTTCACTAATATGTGAACATGTTGTGGCAGGGAGGGCGAAACTGCCAACGTGTTGGTTTACTGTGTGGGTGGGTGAACCACAAGTTGTGGTGATTGGACATATTTGTTGAAACTATACGTAGTTTTTAAAACATATATAAATAAGTTACTGAAACAGAATTTCACTAATATGTGAACATGTTGTGGGAGGGAGGGCGACACTGCCAAGTGTTGGTTTACTGTGTGGGTGGGTGAACCACAAGTGTGGTGATTGGACATTTTGTTGAACTATACGTAGTTTTTTAAAACGTATATAATAAGTTAATGAAACAGAATTTCACTAATATGTGAACATGTTGTGGGAGGGAGGGCGACACTGCCAAGTGTTGGTTTACTGTGTGGGTGGGTGAACCACAAGTGTGGTGATTGGACATATTTTGTTGAAACTATACGTAGTTTTTAAAACATATATAAATAAGTTAATGAAACAGAATTTCACTAATATGTGAACATGTTGTGGGAGGGAGGGCGACACTGCCAAGTGTTGGTTTACTGTGTGGGTGGGTGAACCACAAGTGTGGTGATTGGACATATTTTGTTGAAACTATACGTAGTTTTTAAAACATATATAAATAAGTTACTGAAACAGAATTTCACTAATATGTGAACATGTTGTGGGAGGGAGGGCGACACTGCCAAGTGTTGGTTTACTGTGTGGGTGGGTGAACCACAAGTGTGGTGATTGGACATATTTTGTTGAAACTATACGTAGTTTTTAAACACATATATAAATAAGTTACTGAAAACAGAATTTCACTAATATGTGAACATGTTGTGGAGGGAGGGCGACACTGCCAAGTGTTGGTTTACTGTGTGGGTGGGTGAAACAACAAGTGTGGTGATTGGACATTTTTTGTTGAAACTATACGTAGTTTTTAAAAGTATATAAATAAAGCTAATGAAACAGAATTTCACTAATATATGTTAAACATGTTGTGGGAGGGAGGGCGACACTGCCAAGTGTTTGGTTTACTGTGTGGGTGGGTGAACCACAAGTGTGGTGATTGGATATTTGTTGAAACTATACGTAGTTTTAAAACGTATAATAAAAAGTTAATGAAACAGAAATTTCACTAATATGTGAACATGTTGTGGGAGAGGGGAGGCGACACTGCCACAAGTGTTGGTTTACTGTGTGGGTGGGTGAACCACAAGTGTGGTGATTGGATATTTTGTTGAAACTATACGTAGTTTTTAAACGTATTTAAATAAGTTAATGAAACCAGAATTTCACTAATATGTGAACATGTTGTGGGAGGAGGGCGACACTGCCAAGTGTTGGTTTACTGTGTGGGTGGTGTGAACCACAAGTGTGGTGATTGGACATTTTGTTGAAACTATACGTAGTTTTTAAAACATATATAAATAAGTTAATGAAACAGATTTCACTAATTATCGTGAACATGTTGTGGGAGGGAGGGCGACACTGCCAAGTGTTGGTTTACTGTGTGGGTGGGTGAACCACAAGTGTGGGTGATTGGACATATTTTGTTGAAACTATACGTAGTTTTTAAAACAGATATTAATAAGTTAATGAAACAGAATTTCACTAATATGTGAACATGTTGTGGGAGGGAGGCGACACTGCCAAGTGTTGGTTTCCTGTTGTGGGTGGGTGAACCACAAGTGTGGTGATTTGGACATTTTTGTTGAAACTATACGTAGTTTTTTTAAAAACATATATAAATAAGTTAATGAAACAGAATTTCACTAATATGTGAAACATGTTGTGGGAGGGAGGGTGACACTGCCAAGTGTTGGTTTACTTTGTGGGTGGGTGAACCACAAGTGTGGTGATTGGACATATTTTGTTGAAACTATACGTAGTTTTTAAAACATATATAAATAAGTCAATGAAACAGAATTTCACTAATATGTGAACATGTTGTGGGAGGGAGCGGCGACACTGCCAAGTGTTGGTTTACTGTGTGGGTGGGGTGAACCACAAGTGTGGTGATTGGACATATTTTGTTGAAACTATACGTAGTTTTTAAAACATATATAAATAATTCAATGAAACAGAATTTCACTAATATGTGAACATGTTGTGGGAGGGATGGGCGACACTGCCAAGTGTTGGTTTACTGTTTTGGTTTGGGTAACCACAAGTGTGGTGATTGGATTTTTGGGTTGAAACTAACTTTTTTTTTTAAAAACCCTTATAAATAAGTTAAAAAACAGAATTTCCCTAATATGTAAACATTTTTGTGGAGGGGGCGACACTCCCAAGTTTTGGGTTTTACTGGGGGGTTTTGGGGTAAAACCAAACAAGTTTGGGGGAATGGAGTTTTTGTTGAAATTTATACGTATTTTTTAAAAACGTTATAAAAAAGTCAATAAAAACAGAATTTTACTAATATGTGCCCATAAAGGGGGAGGGAGGGTGACCCCCAAGTGTTGAATTATCTTTTGAAATAAAAAACCCATTTTAAATTCTACAAAAAGTTATGTTTTTTGAAATAAAATTTTTTGCTTTGTTTTTTATATATATTTTATAAATATGAAGATGAGGGAGAAAAAATTAAAATGCGAAATTTTTAAAAACCCTTTAGCTTAAAACCTCTACCACGGGAAGCCTACCATCTAAAGACTTGTTTTGACCTTGTTTAGTGTTCTATTTGCTAAAATTAAATGTTAATATATGCCGCTTTAATATTATTACCCAAATTATGTTCTTCGACTTATTTACTTATTTTTTTAGTTGCTTTATTTCTTTGCATTTTAAAATAAATTTTAGGTTATATCAAAACTAAACTTCATGGTAGATTAGTAATTCAGTATTAATAATTTTTAAATGGGACATGTTTATATTTATTTTTTGGATGTAATGTAAAATGAGGTAATTTAGACTAGAAGCAAATGTGTAATATTTACAATTGAACACTGTAATGTGTCAAGTACATTCAGTCCAATCGTTAATGCTTGAGGTCAGATTTGATCCCATGACCCACAGTGCAATTTGTGTAACTTTTTAAAAACTCATTTTAGACTTTTGTTGAAATCCATAGTTCGTACAGTTTCTTTTGAATAAGTACTTTATTATCATGTGAAAAAAGTTAACAATGTGTAGCCAGAAACCTTGTGAGACTGCTGGTTGAATAAAGATATGAGAGCCACAAGTAAAAACCATAACTGAAAAACGCACTTAAAATGTTGTGTGAACTTGAAAATAAAAATTATTTTAATGAAGAATATGAGCCCGTTTGCTAGAAAAGAGGGTGTAGTCACCTGTGTTAAAGTTATAAGAGTGCTTTTACTGCGTAAAATGTTTTTTAAATATTAAAGTTTGCTATTTCTTATAATTATTTTATGTGTGCAAGATTTGTAAATGTGATGAAAATCACTGTTTTTGGGGCACATGTACTTACTCCTTATTGGTGGAAGCTGAAGAATAATGTTTTTAGTCTACATTTTAGGATGTTTTAATTATAAGGTGAACCATAAAGTTCAATTTGTTAAAAAGGTATATGGACTTTTTACTATTAAGTTTATTTTACTTGTAAGCACATTATGACATTCAAAAATTGGTTTTATACCTATTAAATTTTTTAGTTTTTTGTGAATTAACCATATTTTTTTTTAATTTTACCATTATAGTCATATTTGACCCCAGGTTGCTAATAAGGCACGTTTATCCCATGGTGACATTGTAGGGTTACACTGATTAACTACCCTCATAAATTTAGGGATTAGCTTTTTTCCACTTGAAATTAATGAACATTCGAAGCTCTAAAAATTAGTTTGCTGTTATACATGAAGAGAAGCCCACTTTGGAGGTAAGTAGATTGTTTTTTTGGCCTTAACTACCACCATTATTTTCAATAAACATTTAAATATTATATACCAGTTACTAATTCCATTATTAGAATTAAAAGTGATTAATAAGATACACACAAGAGGTACTAAAAGTGCCCAAACAGATTTATTATTTGGCAATTTTTTTAGTTTTAAAGATCAAACAAAATTGTCATACACCACAGGGGTTTTAATGTAATATATACTTATATCATTTGTTTTATGGCAGCACAATGAGAGGCTGAAAAGTACCATATTTAAGGAAAAAATAATAAAATTTAATACAAACTGAATTTCCCATTCAATTAATGGCAGTAAACTACCAAACAAATTGAATTCTTGAGAAACAAGTCATCCATGATCAAATAAAATTAATAGTCAGAAAATCTATAATATACATATATTACTTGACCACATTAAGGGACCTTAATTAGTTTTCCTTCTGTTGTGAACAACTAGTAAATCAATATGCCGAAATAATTATTTTTTGTTTCTCTAGGAGTACTTTTTACTGCATAAAACATGTTTCTGTATTTTGACGGAAATACGTCAAAAATACTAAAGTTGTGACATTGTTTTTTCTGTAAAACCGTGATTTCCACAGTTTAAAAAGCATATCTCGTGAAAATGTAGTCAATTCTTGGCCCGTTTCAGGCAAAGTTTTCAAATTTTGTTAGGTGGCAAGAAACTGCATGGTAACCGAATTAACCAGCGTAAAATATAAAATGTAGTAGGGCCTAATTTATATAAAAGAATGTATTAGTCATAACTGTTTTGACTTTGTTAAAATCATCTGAAACCCAACTTACATAAAAATTACTCTAATAAAATATATAAGATCACCAGAAAGTATTAGTATTGAAAAAATAAACTTAATCTTAAAAAATCTATGGTGTGCACAGCAGTCTTTAAATATAAAGTTAATTTATATGTCTTGTATTAATTAAGATCTTTTTAAAATGTGTTCTAATACATTACTTTTGTTAAATGCATTATATATTTTATCTAATTCCATCAACTGTTTCATTCAATTAGTATAATTTCCACCTAATTAAAGAAAATGTTCATTAAAATTCGGTATAAAACGTCTATTAAACAAATGTTAACATATTTTTCTATCCCTTCTTAATTTTGCTTTAATTTATACTATGGTGTGAAAATATTACATAACTTTGCAATCTTAATGTAGTATTTGCATATATAAATGGTAATTAATTTGTGATTCAATAATGACAACATTGTTGTAGTTAAATTTTTGAAAAAACACTAATAAGATCTAATAGTGTATTATTATTTTAAAGAAGATTGTTATTTGTTAGATTTAAATTAAATAAGAGTGAGTATATCTCCATCCTTCTTGGAGAGAACCACAAAGAAGAAAGAAACAGAGGCCGCATGCAAATGCACTTAAATGTGTCTTGAGTAGTTATTTCTCCAGTTTTCCACACGATGGCAGGGCCAGCACCTTGTTATACCCTCCCTTATTCGCATTAGTATTGGCTGCGTACCTGCACCATCTGCCGCACACTACAAAAAGTGTCATACCTTGTTTATTTTTTATTTGATCCCATTGAATGCCATTGTACATGTATGGGGAGGGGGTTACCGTTTGGTGTGTGTGTGTGTGTGACAGCAAGACTTACTACATTGTTAATGTCATATTATAGCCTACATTGGAAATTGAAATCACATAAGAAAAGAAAATAAGAAAAATCAGTTGGTAAAAGAAACTACACAACCAATGAATTGAACAGTGCAAAATATTATAGTGGTGTTAAATGACACATCGATGGCTATAAAATTAGTTTTTGACATTTTAGATCATGTTAGGGTCACCACTCTGGTCTTATTTAGAAACAAATACATTGAGTAGATTGTACGATAGAAGATGTTTCCTATATAAATAAATAGCATATCGTTAGATTCGCCTTTAAATTGTCTAAAAAAAGTTATTTTAGTAAAAGTGTTATACGATTATTACTATTTAAAAAGTTGTTCTTAATTGAAAAAAGATGGCCGCTATTTTGAATTCCTAATTTAGAAAATTTTGTTGTGAATTGGATTTACTATTATTAAGGTGTATACCACCAAATTTCAAAATTTTACGATTTTTGAGAAAAACAATTATATAAAAAAAAAAAAAAAACAATATGGCGGCTCTGTGAGTAACTGAAGGGATGATTTAAATGTGAAATTTAGATTCAATCTTAGCCCAGAATCAACACCTCAAAATGTCTAAATCACCCTGTATTCCCAGAAAGACAATACTAATAAATACATACAATGACATCCTTTTATATCCGAAGATAAATAAACTTTAAAATATTGCATTAAAGCGTGGACGCTTTTAAAAATATCTTTATTGTACTATCTTAATTCCTTTAATATATACAGTTTTACTATTTTCATCTATAAATTTTTTTAAATTAATTTGTTTTATTTTCTTAATAGGATTACAGTCAATGTAAGTTAAAACCAGAATTATTAACTATGTTGGATTATGAACTCAATAAGAAAGATGTATCATAACATATTTTTGCAATAAGATATTCGTCTTCATTGCAATAAACTTAAGTAATTTTCACAGAGTTAAAAAGCAGCCTTCATAATACTATCATACAAACATATATACATGTCTGCTTTGAACATGCGTTGAAGAAATGAAGGAACTACTCTAGCTATTACATAATTAATTTGTTTAGTTAGGCGTCAACATGTTTTATTCTTACAATAAGTAAAGTATTAGCTCTGGCCGTTTTTTTCTTTTTTATAAGTGAGTTATAATTGTAAAGAATATGAAATAATGAAATTTATTCTTCTCGTAATGTACAATATTCAGAAAAAATAGAACATTCAGAATAAAACTAACCACTTTGCCTAGTAAATGTGGTTAGCTAAAACATATCCTCTTATCTTTTGGTCGGTTTTGATCTCCATAAGTAATTGTGTATAAGATTTATATATGTTGTGACTATGTATCAATTGAAAAAATTATGTGGTTCATATGTTGTTCAGAAAAACTTTAGGATAAATCCTAACAGGTCAATTTTTTCATTAATTGGACAGTATGTTATACTAGGACACAGTTTCCATAAAGTAATCAATTTTTTTGTTTTTATCCACCAAAATGTTGAGTTTATGCACCAAACAAATTGACTTCTTGAGAAACAAGTCATCCATGATCAAATAACATTAATAGTCAGAAAATCTATAATATACACATATTACTCGACCAGGTTAAGGGACCTTATTTAGTTTTCCTTCTGTTTACTAGTCATGATAATGTTTATTTGACCCAATTGAAAAGCATAGCTGGTGGCTTTCATCTGTTAAATGTTTTATGAAATGGTGCAGTTACCTCCCAGTAACAAACCATTTTTTGCAATGAATGCCTAAAGAGTATTTGTTTGAGATTTGGGTTACAGCTTCATTGGTTACATGAACTCTGATTACATATTTCCTATCTGCCCTAACCTGGATCAAAAGCAGTTTGGACTTCTCATTCTAAAATTACATTATAAACCATGTGCTAACTAACACAACTATTTTAACGGTATCAATTGTTAACTACGTGTTATTGCTGTACCAATTAAAATTATTGTCTAAACCAATCTGCATGACAATTATCAATGTGTTTCCGCTAATAGTCTATAGTCCTATATGACTTTCATAACGTATTAACAGGTCCATAGATTAAGCTGATGTAATGAGATGTCCATAACAACCGTAAAATGTTGCATAAGTTCTATTGAAACATATTTATACAATTGCTATACAAAATAAATCACGCGGTAGATTGTTATTGATGGTTTTAAATAATAGTCTAGTCAAGCCTTGCATACGGAATGCACAAATAATGATTAACGTAGTGTATTAGTATCAACATGTTGGAGATAGCGTAAAATATTTCCTAAGGTTATTAAAAGACTTTTATTTTCAACTAGAATAAAAAATTTAAACCTATCAAATATCACGCAAACCCGTTTTAGTGTTATTGCTGAGTGTATGCCTATTTTGAGGTACTTCACTTCCTTAAGAACGCATTATTTTGTCCCAGTAAATTGCCAACACACTGTGTATTAACACGAGCAGAGCTAATGTCAAGTCAGAAAAATATGAAACATTCACTAGTTTTATTGCATTTAAGTGTTTTTATTTCATATATTTTTTACTCATAAGTTTAGGAGCCTGTTCAACATTAATTAATTATTACACAATTACAATACTATGTATCCAATTTAAAAATAATAATTATCAATAAAACGTATAATTTATTTAAACAGTTTTAAGAATATATAAATCAATTATTATAATGAAGTTATAACTTTTTAGCAGATATTTAGGTCCATTGTATAAGTATTTACAAGTAAAAGAATAATATTTAAACATAAATTTAGAGTAATCGCAATATACTTTCCACAGGATGGTTGTCTTTTGGATCTGGTTTTTAATAACCGATCACGATTTGAAACATTTTAAAATATTTCCCAACGCTTTTTTAGATTCAGCCCTAAACAATTTGTCATTGCCCTAAGGTTAGTACCACTACTTTAAATGAATTATAGTTTTGTCGACATTAACATAATATGCTCTTCAGTGTGGTTAAGCATACATCTATGAATATTCATACAACAAAGATATTATCAGAATGTGTTCCATCAAATTAATGTCGCACCTAAGAAGCACTTACAATGGTTGAGTGGTATTGATCTATTAATAACGTCATGGCGCAATATTATGTTGTCAAATAAAATGGGTTATAAGAATTTTGTATTCTAAATTTTATGTATTATTGAAGCCTTTTTCATTATTTTAACCGAATTCAATGAGTTAAGTGTTTGGTTCGTTCAATAATTTAAATAGCTTTTATATACGTTCTTAGGTTAGCAATAACAGAAAATTAATTTAATTTCTACCCTGATGATATGGTATTATTCAACACCTGCTTAAGCAAATGTATAGCATTTCAATAAAGACCAATTAATTAGGTCCATTGATTTTCACGATAAAAAAACAGTCAGTTTGTTATTTGATTTTATGCAATTCGATTTATGTAAAAAAAACGTTATCAATGTTAAGTAATTATTTTTACAAACATAAATATAATCAGTACACTTCCTCCACATGAAATAATAATCCATCAATTAATAATATATCGGTCGGAGTAAAACAACTAAGTAAGAAGACGCGTGGTGAGGCAGGCGGGCCACTTTCACCAGTGTAGACTGTACTTTTGGACCTAATGGGAAAACGTCACCACGCCCGGCCTGTGTCGCTGAGTCGAATGGCACAGCGTCCAATGTTCGTTGTTTGGACTTAATGGGATTTGGACCCAGTGAAACAGCGTTGGGAAGTCTGTTGCAGTACGTCCAAATTGCACTAGGTCCAAAAGTTTGGACTTAACGGGATTTGGACCCAGTGAAACAGCGTTTAGTTTGGACGCAGTGACACTTGGACTCTGTGCAACATCCCCATTATAGAGAGTGGGCCCAAAGTAGGAAAAACTTTTCCTACCCCCCTCAAGCCTCACTATTGGAAAGTGAAGCATCTCCCCATGGCGGGTGCCACGCAGAGCCACCTCGCCCCGTTTTCGGAGCCGTCTATTAATGTATTCAGGCTCTCCAAGCGTCAGGGTCTTATGCACCATACAGCCTGTGAGCACCCTGCATACATCCTCCATGAGAGGAAGTTTGGCATCTTGCCTGAAGGAGGACACATGGTCGAAGCGCTTCAAGCCATACACAAAACGGATGGCAGTGTTTTGCAGCTTCTGGATCCTCTCCATATCCTCTTTTGAAATGCTGTTGCCGTATGCAGGGTAACAGTAATAAAACAGCGACAGGACACACGACTGTATGAGCTTTACTTTCGCGGACTCCGGAAGCAAATCTCTGAATCTATACATGCCTCTCAGCCTGCCCAAGGCCTTTTGCATTATGTACGTAACATGGTCTGTGAAGCTGAGATCACTGTCCAAGACTACTCCAAGAGTCTTAACTTTGCTAGCGATCTCAAGACTCTGTCCGTTCAGTGACACATGCACGCCGTCATTGCTGAGGGTTTGAACAACTTCTTGTGGGGCTATGTACAGCACCTTGCACTTGTCAATGTTCAATTTAAGCCCATTTTTGACTGACCTTTTGTAGATGTTATCTAAATCTGAGTTCATGTCATCAATAGCCATCATGATCAGTTCAGACTCAAAGGACAGATGCAACTGTTTGTCGTCCGCGAAATCGTGCTCAACTGCGTTCAGCGCAGGACGTGGGCGGTCAGCCGTGTAGATCACACAACACTTTGGCCCCACACGACTACCCTGTGGACACCGCGCACTCTGACGAGTGGTTTTGATGTTTGGCCCCCGTGCCTAGTGACCTGCTGCCTTTCGCCAAGATATGAATCCATCCAGTCAATTGAAATGTCGTCAAACCCGTAAAATTGAGGTTTTGCTAAAAACAATTCTACACTCATCGAATCAAAAGCCTGGGAGTAGTCAAGCAATACAACAATACTGTACATCCCCTTGTCTCTTGCATCATATAAATCTGCAAATAAATTCACCAGTGCTGTACAAGTGCTATGGTTACTCCGAAAACCAGATTGTAATGTCGGCAATATGTTCTTTCTTTCCATATACTCTCCCATTTGCATGTCTACAACCTTTTCTAATATTTTTGACATGGCTGGTAGGATTGAAATTGGTCTAAGTTGCTGAACACTTGTTGGTGCTGATACTTTTGGCAGTGGATGCACTATACTCAACTTCCACGCTTTAGGGAACTCTGCTTTCCTAAGGGACTCGTTCACGAGGTGAGTTATTGCTTTCAGTGCGTAAGGGCTCACAGCTTTTATCATTTCAATGCTTATCCCATCACTGCCCACTGCTCTGGATTTGATTTCATTCATAATTTTCTTGATTTTATCCTCAGTAGAATCCTCATTATAAGTAGAAAGACTCTCATAATATTCACAATTATGAAGAAAAATAACAAATACATGTTAAATAAAACATGTGGAATGAAATTCCATTCCAAAACATTTAAAGAGTATTTATGATTAAAATGAAATTTAACACATCATACAAGAAATAATGTCTGAGGATAAAAATTTCCAAATTTATTATTTTAATCAAAATATGTTTATATGAAAGTAAATAAATAAATGTATTAATATTACAACAATGTTTTTTATTTACACAGGTAAAACAGTCTCATACAGGTACCATGAATATTATATTTATTATCTATCTTTAAACAGAATTTCCGTAAAAAGATGACATTCTCTGATGAGGTCATGCTAAAATACAATGACAAAAAGAAAATAACTCAAGAAACATTGTAAGTACTGGATATCTTAAAAAAAGGCCGACTTGCTCTTAAATGTACCCCAGAGGGCTTGTGACTTTCATTTGTAGACATCCTCGAGGAGCCAAGAGTTTAGAAAGCTCAAGAGACCAATATATTTTGATAAAACGATAGTTGATATCACACTGGTTAAATTACTAAAGCTTTACGATTTTGTATTAAATAATTACGTAAAATATTTCAGTATATTTGTGTTTTTTTACCATAAAAAGGTTGCCCAGTTTCGACTGTCACATACTTTACAGGATTGCTTGTTAGGTAAATACAAGCAAATAATGCCAAGTGACATGTATCGTCTCTCGATTAGTTTCCTGTCTTCTGTATGTGTTTTTAACAAACATTTTATCTATTCAAAACCACTTGACATTGATGAACTTTGGTAAAAGAGGCTATATTCCAAAGCAGAATATCATGTAAAAAGCCTGTATATCCAAAAAGAGTTTAAATTAAATTGTGTCTTTATAAAAATTCAATGTTAAATATAAAAAAAAAACTTTACACTTTAGCCAACAATTCTGAGAGACTAACTGTATCAATTATATTACGCCATGTTTAAAGATATGGCAATTTGAAAGATCGGGTCATAAGGTCATAAGTACAACAGAATAAGAAACGAAAAGAATTGCTATCTGGGTACTTCTTACCAAGATGACAATTATTTCAGTCCCAAAAAGTATTCTCTTTACAAACAATATATCGATACTGTATACTAACATAATGAATCGTTATAGTTTATCTTTTCATGTATTCTAATTTAAAATTATGACACGTATAATACTAATTTAAACAAATAAGAATGTGCATTTACTGAGCAAAAGTGTTCCTATTTACAATAATAAATGAAAAAATTTACACATTCTAGCGGACTAGCCTGGACGCTTGCCTGCTAACACCATCGCCAATCTGTAATTTTTTACTTTAAAAACAAGTAGGTGTATTATATAAAGTAAAATATTTAAAAGTAAATTTATTTCCATAAGTGAAGCTCATTCATATACGTATGCTGCCACCTATACACCTAGTTTTATTATTTAACCTATTTCACCAAGTCCTATTATTTAGCCTACTTCACCTAGTCTTATTACTTAACCAATTTCACCTAGTCCTATTATTTAACCTATTTCACCTAGTCCTATTATTTAACCTATTTCACCTAGTCCTATTATTAAACCTATTTCACCTAGTCCTATTATTTAACCTATTTCACCTAGTTTTATTATTTAACCTATTTCACCTAGTCTTATTATTTAACCTATTTCACCTAGTCTTATTATTTAACCTGTTTCACCGAGTCCAAATATTTAACCTATTTCACCTAGTCTTATTATTTAACCTATTTTACCTAGTCCTATTATAAAACTTATTTCACCTAGTCTTATTACTTAACCTATTTCACCTAGTCCCATTATTTAACCTATTTCACCTAGTCCTATTATTTAACCTATTTCTTCTAGTCTTATTACTTAACCTATTTCACCTAGTCTTATTATTTAACCTATTTCACCTAGTCTTATTACATAACCTATTTCACCTAGTCCTATTACTTAACCTATTTCACCTAGTCTTATTATTTAACAAATTTCACCTAGTCTTATTATTTAACCTATTTCACCTAGTCTTATTACTTAACCTATTTCACCTAGTCATGTTATTTAACCTATTTCACCTAGTCTTATTACTTAACCCATTTCACCTAGTCATGTTATTTAACCTATTTCACCTAGTCTTATTACTTAACCTATTTCACCTAGTCTTATTACTTAACCCATTTCACCTAGTCATGTTATTTAACCTATTTCACCTAGTCTTATTACTTAACCTACATCACCTATTCTTGTTATTTAACCTATTTCACCTAGTCTTATTACTTAACCTATTTCACCTAGTCTTATTACTTAACCCATTTCACCTAGTCATGTTATTTAACCTATTTCACCTAGTCTTATTACTTAACCTATTTCACCTAGTCTTATTACTTAACCTATTTCACCTAGTCATGTTATTTAACCTATTTCACCTAGTCTTATTACTTAACCTATTTCACCTAGTCTTATTACTTAACCTATTTCACCTAGTCTTATTACTTAACCCATTTCACCTAGTCTTGTTATTTAACCTATTTCACCTAGTCTTATTACTTAACCTATTTCACCTAGTCATGTTATTTAACCTATTTCACCTAGTCTTATTACTTAACCTATTTCACCTAGTCTTATTACTTAACCTATTTCACCTAGTCTTATTACTTAACCCATTTCACCTAGTCTTGTTATTTAACCTATTTCACCTAGTCTTATTACTTAACCTATTTCACCTAGTCTTATTACTTAACCTATTTCACCTAGTCATGTTATTTAACCTATTTCACCTAGTCTTATTACTTAACCTATTTCACCTAGTCTTATTACTTAACCTATTTCACCTAGTCTTATTACTTAACCTATTTCACCTAGTCTTATTACTTAACCTATTTCACCTAGTCTTATTACTTAACCTATTTCACCTAGTCTTATTACTTAACCTATTTTACCTAGTCTTATTACTTAACCTATTTCACCCAGTCTTATTACTTAACCTATTTTACCTAGTCTTATTACTTATCCTATTTCACCTAGTCATATTACTTAACCTATTTCACCTAGTCTTATTACTTAACCTATTTTACCTACTCTTATTACTTATCCTATTTCACCTAGTCATATTACTTAACCTATCTTACCTAGTCTTATTACTTAACCTGTTTCACCTAGTCTTATTACTTAACCCATATCACCTATTCTTGTTATTTAACCTATTTCACCTAGTCTTATTACTTAACCTATTCACCTAGTCTTATTACTTAACCTATTTTACCTAGTCTTATTACTTAACCTATTTCACCTAGTCTTATTACTTAACCCATTTTACCTAGTCTTATTACTTAACCTATTTCACCTAGTCTTATTACTTAACCTATTTCACCTAGTCTTATTACTTAACCTATTTCACCTAGTCTTATTACTTAACCTATTTCACCTAGTCTTATTACTTAACCTATTTCACCTAGTCTTATTACTTAACCTATTTCACCTAGTCTTATTACTTAACCTATTTCACCTAGTCATGTTATTTAACCTATTTCACCTAGTCTTATTACTTAACCTATTTCACCTAGTCTTATTACTTAACCTATTTTACCTAGTCTTATTACTTAACCCATTTCACCTATTCTTGTTTTTTAACCTATTTCACCTAGTCTTATTACTTAACCTATTTCACCTAGTCTTATTACTTAACCTATTACTTAACCTATTTTACCTAGTCTTATTACTTATCCTATTTCACCTAGTCATATTACTTAACTTATTTCACCTAGTCTTATTACTTAACCTATTTTACCTACTCTTATTACTTATCCTATTTCACCTAGTCATATTACTTAACCTATCTTACCCAGTCTTATTACTTAACCCTTTTCACCTAGTCTTATTACTTAACCCATTTCACCTAGTCTTATTACTTAACCTATTTCACCTAGTCTTATTACTTAACCTATTTCACCTAGTCTTATTACTTAACCTATTTCACCTAGTCTTATTACTTAACCTATTTTACCTAGTCTTATTACTTAACCCATTTCACCTAGTCATGTTATTTAACCTATTTCACCTAGTCTTATTACTTAACCTATTTCACCTAGTCATGTTATTTAACCTATTTCACCTAGTCTTATTACTTAACCTATTTCACCTAGTCTTATTACTTAACCCATTTCACCTAGTCTTATTACTTAACCTATTTCACCTAGTCTTATTACTTAACCTATTTCACCCAGTCTTATTACTTAACCCATTTCACCTAGTCTTATTACTTAACCTATTGCAAAAGTATACGTATACTAACCTTTACAAATTCACTTTTTATTACTTATGACAGCTCTATAATCTCCTGAACAATGGAAAGATCTATATTTATATTCAAACATCTGATAAATATAAATATCAATATTGAAATATGAACAGCTGTTTATTTTCGATTGATTGAAATCTCTCTCCATATGACACGTTTGCTCCCACAGGTAAAGTCTTACCAAATTATTATACTAACCGAAATATATGACTTACACAATATGAGGGGCCTGTAGGTGCCCAAGAAAGAATGTAAGCCTTTTTTGACAGCCAGATTATTTAAATTCAACATTTGTTTTGCCATAAAATGCTCGCTTCATGTATAATTTTAAATTACATGAAAATATCTGATTTATTAAAAAACTTTGAAACTTCACATTAAATACAAAACAAAATGTTAATATTACTAATTCCATTATAATCATATTTGAAGCCATTTAATACTATAACATATCTTCCTTGCCATTAACAAATAAGAAATTGAGTATTTTTTAAATCTTAACGCACGTACCGTCTCCTTGAGTAAAATTGCATGATATGCGTTGTCACCTTCCTAAGCTAGCTAATGAAGAGAATCACTAATAAACATGATATATAACTGACAAGAAAGTACGGCATGTAATCTATATTATTAAGTGCATTATTTGTATTTAATGCTCTTTCGAATACTCATAAAAATATCGTAATTTGTCCGTACAAAATCCATGAAAAATTTAAAAGTTATAACTTTAGGATATTTGAAAATCAGGCATGAGTTAATCAATATTTCAGTTGAGATTTCTCTATTTTTGTATGAAATGTTTTTAAATTTAAGTCCTCAACTGTGAAATAAATTGATTCTATAATATGAAATGCGTATCAATTCTTTAGATAATATACTATTTCTACTTTATTAATTTTAGTATTATTATATTAAACTTTGTTATTGACATAGTTATTGTGAAAGTGGCAGCCAACTGACGTGGATATGAGCAAATACAGAACAAGTGGCAAAGGTAACAGGATATGAATCAGTTGCAGGCTTGTATATTGTAAAGTCCTGTAAAGGACATGTTAAACATATCAATGAAATACATATGTTGCTGATATTCCAAACAACATATTTGAGAAATATTTGTAGGCTTAGCAAGCATAACTTGAACATATTTAATTTCGTGGTGGTTTGAAATTTATAGTGCCACTAATATAAAGTTATCGCTTGATGAAGAATAAAACAATCTATCAAAGAGTTATATGCAAAACATATATCCGACCCCCTTAAGAATGGTAGCTCCCTTCGTTCCCATGTTCTTATTATATGGTCAGACTCATAATTGCTACTCCTTCTCGATAATTACCCATTGTGAGTTAGTAACTAAACTACTTAGTATTTAATTAATAAATGAGTATTTTGCACTTTATAAACTCCGAATAAAATGAACAAAACTGATAAAAATAGGCAAGGGATAGTTAGCTAGAGAGTAAGTAAATGAAAAAAAGTCTTGGTGCAACTCAACTTCTAAATGTCATTTGTGTATATTTATGTTTGTAAGATCTATAGTTTTAATAATACAACGATAAAACGTGCACTTATCGTACGCTATAAAGTAAATTTACAGCTAGTATACCAGAAAATCAGTGTTATTGATTTATTAAAACTACATGATTTGTGGGGAAAACTTGTCTTTATTTGTCTGTCTAATAATAAGACATCGGTATTCAAGATACATGTTTTTAATGATTATAAGGAGTGTAGATGATCGAGTGTATTGAAATCCAAACCAAAATTTTCAGAACTCTAACCTCCTTTTAATTAGTCCTCTGGGTTGCTAACCTAAACTTTTTTTATTTTTAATTATTCACACAAACCTAAACTTAAAATCTCTTCAAAAGTTATTGCCTAACTATCATGATTGTAGCACTACATGTATAACATGTTTGTGTATATGTAATTTAGTTTTTAGCACTTGAAAAAGGTTTGGGTTTTCCAAATCGAAACGTCGTGATTGGTAATTTTCACGTAATGATGGCAAATGTCCAACTACCTTTGTCTCCCTAATACTACGTGTATGTGCTAAATGTAATATACTGTAAATTAAGAACTTATATCCCACACAGATTATATCAAATTCATTGATCGTGGCTTATATAGCATCTTTATACATGTTTTTCTACTATTATTGGTGGATCCATAAATAAATTGTAACGAAAACCATATTTAGTAAGTATATTTGAATGTATCGCATTGTTATAGCATATTAGCACAAACACATAATTGTAAAGATAATAATGAATCATGTTACAAAATTAGCAAGTTCTTTTTTAACTCTTTCTATGGTTCTATGAACGGATTATAGCTTAGAAATCTCAAGTATATTTCATATTGGTTACTCAAATATTATTAGATCTATTTGAATAGCAGTAAATATGTAAAGGTATCATAAAGTAACCTAAGTACAAAGAGTTGGGTGCTTATAACCTAAACTAGAGATAGTAGAGAAGTTTGCAGTACAATTTCAATATTTAACTGCACGTAAAGTGTTTGTAACACAGCAGCCACCAATACTTGACTGTGGAAACAATACTTTAAATAATTAGTGACCAGGTAATGGATGTGATATTTAAAGTTCATTGTTCTTATGTTTTTACAATTTTAGGAAATTTTTAAAACAATACACAGCTTATGGATGTGTACTCCGTTCTTTTAAAATTATATTTTTGAATACTTCAAGTATTCAGAAAGTTAAATGTAAAATAAAAATTTTATAATTTTTCATAGTTATCTGAAAATAAGTTAAACTTTAAAAAAATAAATTATTTGTAAGTGATATCAATAGTCTCTAAGTTGTAATTTATTAAATCAATATTATTTTATCTTTGTAAATGTATCAGATATTCAATTTTTATATACCAATCACATGCAACGAGCCCATAAAAAATTGTTTTAATTCCACTCGGCTTTGCATTTTTTATCTAGGTCTTATAGTTAAAAACAAAATTGTTTTATTAAAATGTTGGTTATATGCAATAGATATACGTTGTAAATGAAGTGGGATCTATTTTATGATACCATTGTTGCTTTTGATTGTAAGTTTATTTCTATATTTAAAGCAGTACATGTTTTTAATCTACAAAATTATTTGTAGTGTTCTTAAATACCCAAATTATTTAGTAGTTATATTATTTTATTATTAGTAATTGTTAAAATATTTCAGTGTAAAATAATTAAATGACTGACCGTTCATTTTTATTAAGCTGTAATAGTTTTATTAGAACTTTCTATTATACTTTCTCTTTAACGAACGTTCGTATGCTAAATTTCTAAAATTACATTAGGAAAAATATAAATAAAACAGCATTACGTAAACTAACAACATATCCAACTGATAACTATAGTCAGGTAGTTTTATTAGAGAGCCATTCTATTTACTGAGTAAAAATAATGTTGCTGTGAAGTATTGACTTACAAAATATACAGTACAATAATATTATATAAGTACTTGGTTCATAAGGAAGCACTTTTTTCAAATAAAAATATAAAATAATCTGTGAAAAAAACGCCTGACGTTAATAAAGGTTAGTAATTAGAAATCTATGAAATAATAATTTCTCAGATCGTTAAAAACATATTTTTATATGTAGCAGCCAAATTAGCTCACTATTAAAACATTCTTTACTTAGAAAACGATTTGTTAAACAAAAACTTTTAGATTTCAGCTCAACCACAGTTTCACTGACATTAGTTTATCATTTAGTACATGTTTTAGTGTTTCTTTTGAATAAGAAAAACGTCCAGTTTAGTTTTAAAACATAAATTGTACGACACAAGATTGAAATTTTCACTAGGAGTAATTCTGTATAAACTGCATATTTACATTACATAAATTTTTAATTTTATAGTATTTATTTTCTCACCGAAACAAGCGTTCCATTCATTGAATATCAATTCCAATTGTAAACACACCCTAGACTCTCCTTACACTAAGTTAGCCGTACATTGTACTACAGTGAATTACTTAAGTCAAGGTTTTCAAACAAACAACCGTTTAAACAATAAACAACGAGCGATCCACGTCTCCACCGGCAACAGACGAAGCACAAGTATTTACCCCGGTCGTATTGTACGTTACGTTATGTGTATTTTCCTCTGTTCGATATCCTGTATCAGAATATTCATTATCTGTTTGTACAGAGAACCACAATAGAAGTAATATCCAAAGCACCTAATAGCATGGAACTTGTTATTAACAATGACTACACTCGTTCATCTTCTCTCATCCCACTTTTTGCCCCTTATATTCGCTCACATCTTGACGATCTGCGTCTTAACAATTAACAATAAACTTTGTAATTATAGTAATAATAATAGTAAAACAAATAAAAATATTCTTCCAATATTATTTTGTAAAAAGCCAATGCTCAAGGAAACCTTTAATAGATTGGATTTCAAAGTAACACTATTTAAGGCATGTGTTGATTTTGTGTTATGGTAAAAAATAGCGTGTCCATATGACTTGTTATGTGTAACGAATGTATTTTAGAACAGAATTGAATATTTATTTATGCTGCATTCTTTTTTAAAGGTGGGACTGATATAAACTTTGTAAACCACACATTATTGGTTATTAAGTAAAATTATATTTTGTAAATAATCCAAAATTATTCGACAGATGCGATTTATAATCATACTGCTTATATTATACTTAAAAATGTATTAAGCATGTTTAATTGTGTACAAATAAATCATTTTATAGAGACTTAATCATATCTCCTTCCTTAAATCGTATGATCAGAGACTTTTTTCAATTTACTTTTTTTAAACTTTAACACAATGTTCCCAGCTTGAAACAGTAATAAAAAACAAATAAACAGCACATGCAATGTATAATAATATAATTATTTTGCGATGTAAAAAACCAAATAATTATGATGATTGAGATGTTTTTAAGTGAATCATCATAATTGTCTAATCATCATAAGAGAGTGGTTTAAAGACTAAAATAAAACTTGAAAGTTTGGATAAAATTCTTGAAAATATATACTTTAATTTTATTTTTTAACAAATTGTTCACAATATCTATCTCCGTATATAAAAAAATAAATGTACTTAAGTCTTTACATAGTTAGATTGATGTAAATTTGTAATAAAATAAATAATACAATTTTGGATGAAAACCAGTGGTGCCACAACTTAAACACTAATAATTTTTGGATTATTTTATATGATTAAACATGTATACAAACTGCCTTTGATGGCATGATACGACTTAAATTAAAAAAAAAAAAAAAAATTTAATATACGACTATCATTAACACAACAGGTTTTTATTTCCTCTGCTAGTGAAGTTTTATTAGACCTTAAAAAATAATACTGTATATATTAAAATATAATCCAATGACGTATATAATAATGTATGTAATAGACAGAGTAACAAACCACATTACCAACATAATATTTGTAAACACTAAAAGAAATTAATTTTTCATCCGAAATCCAAACCTATAAATTACTCTAATTATGTGGCCACATATATGCTAAAACCTTAGTACTTTAGTATTTTTGTATTTTAGTTTGAAGATTTAAAATATAAAAATATTATTAGGACTCTATTTATAGTCTATACACAAAAGTATAGTAAAATAGCATATTGTTCTCTCTTATAAAATAAGTGTAGATAAGCTGTTCAATATTATTTTGTTGTAAAAGGTACAGAGAAATAAGTGAAATCCACCAAGAACTGATAAAATAAATTTTTAACTCTTCATTATTAAATTCCAAAACAACTCATGAATTTGATTTTAATCTGGTTAAACGAGACTTTGACGTACGGCTATGTCTATTTATATGCAAATAACCTACACTTTCTTGTGTCTGACATGTAAATGGCTCTGAGAGAATAAAATACTGCATAGAATGGAAACTTAGCGAGTGTAGCACAACGTAATTTGTTTTGTATTGAAACTAACTTAAAGGTCATTCTAAATACATTTAAATGAGTTTAATTCTAAATTTATGGTTCCCACTACTGTATAACGAGTATAAAAGTATAAATATAAATTTTATTGAATGAAAGCTCACCATGTACTAAACAAATAAATGTATGATATTTGTATATAAAAATTGTTCAAAAATCACAATAAGCATAATACATTTAACTGACAAAAGATATATCATTAGGACTGTAAGATTGAATAGTTTATGAAAGATTTAAAAGTTTCAATGAATAGTTCAGGGCTTAACTATACAATTCAAATGACTTAACATGAGACATTTATATAGATATTGGTACAAATATTTAACTCACACAAACGATAATTACCTAGAACATCAATTTGATTATATATTAAAATTTTTCTACAAACAAAGAACTCGTGTAAAATTTTTTTATTTTTATTTTCACTTAAGTAAAGCGTCCTAAATATTCATCTGTTAATACAGTTAGCAATAAATTCCAGGTTATTAAACCTTTGTCTTAAATCAAAATATGCCATTTTGTCAGACTTTTTAAAGGCTTTTGTTGGAATAATTAAAAAAGGGGAGTTACGTATGATATTAATAATTTGAAGATTTAATACTTCAAGAAATTTTGATACTAACAGGAGAGGAACTGTTTATAAGAAATTAAAATAACTATAAATACATTCCATCATATCTTAAGTAAAAAATAAAAGAAAAAAAATAAAACATAAACATTGCTTTTGGCTGACGTTAGATATATTACTAGTATAATTAGGGACGTATAGTTGGCATTTGTAGCCATTATCTTTGAGAAAACAAAAAGGCAATTCATTGCAATGATCAACACCCGTGGTTCAAACAAAATTATATAATATGAAATGTCAGTTTATATTTATTTCAGTAATTTTTCTAAACAGTTAAATAGTATAATTTTAATTTGTAAAAATATTGAAACTCCAGTTATAATACTATTATTTTTATTTCCCTTTCGCGAGGCCTTATCATATCAAATATACACTATTGTCTATTGGAAAATCAAACTGAACCATCATCACGTGTAGTCAGAGATAGTAACCAATTAGGTTAAAACAAATTAACTGTCTAGCAGCAATACGTGATCAAATCAAATTAGTTTTTATTGCAGTGGACATTTAACATGTATTGCAAAAGTCAATTTTATTTTAAAAGATATTTTATGTCTAGTTAAAAAATTTGGTTTCACCCACACTACAAACAATCTCTCAAACATACAACATTTCTGCACATTTATACATCCAATTTTCCCACCTCCAGTTCCGGTGTCAGCCTACCCACTGTGTGGTCTCCAAGTTATTCGCCAAAAACTCACCCACACTATAAAAAGCATGGTAGGCTAGGAAGCCTTTAAACACCTTCAGCGTTCTGGCGATTTTTATACAATTTGGTAGTTTATTGTAAAGATGGACACCTGCCTCTGAGGGCAAATGCTCGTAAGTAACTGTTCTGTGCTTCCCAGTCCTATAGTTGTCCCTGCCTCTGGTGCCATATTCGTGAATGTCACGTCCCCGAATCAAAGCACACTTAGAAATAAAAAAAGTTGTTGTTTCTAGAATATAGAGGCAAGGTAAAGGCAAGATTCTTAATTTTTTGAAGATTAGCTTGCATGATTCTCTGAAATCAACATTTCGACTATCCGAATCGCTCTTTTTTGTAATCTGAACACTCTCAAGAGCTGATTACTTGCACCGGCTCCCCACAGCACTATGCCATAGACTAGGTGGGGATAAATTAAACCTAAACCATAATACGCCGTCTTCAGTACCTGAATAGGGCAGTATTTGGCTAAAGTCCTCAGAACATAGATACCAGATGTTAGTTTGGCACATACCGCATCAATATGGGCATTCCACGTCAAACCTCGATCTATGTGTAAGCCAAGGAATGTTGACGTGAACACCTCTTCCAGCATAGTGTCTTCCAACAGTACGCTGGGGACGCATTCTAGGTTCTGAGGAGGTAAGGTAAAATTTATAAAATTTTATTTAGAAGAATTTGTTTTCAAGTTTATGTTTTTCAAATATTGAATGCATTTATTCAATTCTACAAAAGTTTGTTGTTCCACGAGTTCAGGAGCTTTATCTCTAAAACACAGGGTTGTATCGTCTGCATATTGCACGATTTTTCCCTGGCGCAGAGATGCTCCAATGTCGTTGACATAAACTAAAAAAGGGCTGGACTGAGAATTGATCCCTGAGGGACACCGTAGCACAGGTTGATAACTTCGGATGATTGATATGCGATTTGTATAATTGAGCTCTTTGTCTGAGGTATGATCCAAGCCACTCCAAGGTTACACCTCTAATGCCATGAGATTCCAATTTGCTGAGTAGTATCTTATGGTCAACACAGTCAAAAGCTTTTGATAAGTCGAGAAAAACACCGAGGGTGGATTTCCGACGTTCTAATCCCTCCACAACCATATCGACTAGACTCACCACTGCGTAATCCAGTAGAAATACTGATACACAAGTAGCTTTAATTTTGTCTTAAAGAATTAATTTTGAATATTAAGAGTACTAAAAGTGCAGTACTGTTCATAAAAACACCTTATTAGTCTTGTTCCTAACCTTTGTACCTAAACTAATTAGTTACATTCTATGAATGTTTCCTAAGTTGCGTAAATATATACAGTAGTAAAAAATGGACAAAACAAAGGTAACATTTATTAAGAAATGTAAATCTAGGTGTACATTATTATTGCTTTGGTAATAGGTATACTAAGTTGCGTTACCAGTTAAATTGTTACAACTTAAAAAGAATATTTTACTTTTACTCGATAGTGACTTTTCGAAATATTGTTATACTACAACATACAGTTTGAATTGTCACAAAGTAATTAGGATTGGAACTAATACATGTACTTAATGAATAATGTCGTTAATTAAAATTCGTTTCAGCCATAAAAGCTAAATACCCCAACAACTATTAAAACAAATTAATAATATGTAAATGAAGAGTCTTATATTTTGTTAAGTGGTTATAGATATCCATAAGATTATTTTGTTTTATAATTAGTGAATAATTTTAGTATTTTTTAAATCTGAAAAAATTAATCAATATAATTTGTTTAGTTTATTTTAATGACAAAGAATCTTTAACTTGGTGATTTTAACATAAATTATGAGCTACTTTAATGTATGTTTAGTAACGTAATAAATACAAGTAGTCCATTTTAAAAGAAGAAGAGAGAAATATTTTTCCCTAAACAACGCAGTTCGTTAACAGATGGGTGGTGGTTCAGTAACACCAAAGTACTTATTAAATTTTGTTAATTAAAAATTAGTGAGCTGATATAAACCCTTTCCTTACTTTATTTTTATACCCCGTTGCCGCCACCAGAGCCAGTTAAACACGTATGACTAAAAAAAAAAAAAAGTACATACTAAAAAAACAATTACCAAATTTTTTTAATTTAAAAATATATAATGTACTTAGGACGACTTATACTATGATTGAATACATTATTTTTATACGTTAAACGTATTTTACAATTTTATTATTCAGCTTAAGAATTTAAACTGTTTTAAAAAGGCCTTGTACACATAATCTAATCTACTGTAATCCTTTGCATACAAAACTGTACGCAATGCAGTCTTCCATGAAGTATATTGTATATAGATACTCAGATACAATGCCAACTTCCAATCTGCTTTCAAGATCTCAAATATTCATACAACAAACTATTTCTTGATATTTCAAAATTATATTCGCATTCTATAAGTTTCAGTTGTATTGTATTTAGATTGTATTGCCGAATATGTCGTATAAGATAATAAATGAATAATTGTCGAAATATTTATAGTTAAATCTAATAATGTGATAGTTAATACTGTAATTTACTTATAATTGTAATACTTCATAAATCATTTTGATGAAATGTTTTGTAAATAATATCTAATATTTTTCAATGGTAATGCAATATATAACTATATAAGATACGTTGTCCAAAAAGCAGTATTTTTAAAACCGCACCATCCGGAATTTACTTATTTGCAAGGTTGATTTTTTAAAAATTTAACAAGTCCTATTGGATAACCAATCACCAAGGTTATCAAATTTGATGACGATTGCAAATCATGTTTGAGGTATATACCTGATATAGCATTAAGTACTAATTTTTATTTTGTATGTGACGAGCACTGTTCAACGGCTTTGTTTATGAATTATGAATTAGGAGATTCATTATATTTCATATTTTAAATTATTGGCAGAATCTATGTGAGATTGAGGAGAATTTCTTATTATATTCTTTCTTTAGGTGGCTATCATTGTTTTCAATTTCAACTTTGGTCTATTATTTACACTTAAACAAAATTATTATTGATTTCACAGAACGTGGATTGGATTCAATGTAAAGCTGTTGGTCTTTTGGTTGCTCTGGCTGTTTGGCTATTAATGAATTGCTCTTTTTGAGGAACAGTTGAACTCAGTTAGTAACCAGGCTACACTTATCCACATTCATCCGATACTCATATCATTATTCATATTCGCCTTAAAATACGTATAATTTTGTGTGGTGTCTCAAATGTAAGAATATAGGAATTTAAGAATATAAAATGTATGAATGTATTTTTCTTAGTCAATTGTCATATGAAATTCACTGAATATTCCTCCATAGGTAAGATCATTTTTTCTCCATTTTCTGTTAGAATACCCATTTGTGAAGTATTAGGCCTGTTTAGAACCAGAAATTTCCCATAAAATATAGATAATAATTCCTAGACATCAACTTATTTAAATATAAGATAATATTCGCACATTTATTTGTTTACTTTAATGAGGATTATGATACATTTTTTGTGAATAACAGTAAACAATTTTAATGAACAAAGACGCCATGGATCTTTACACCTAAGCAATGATCAGGGGAATACAAAACGACACCAAATAAAACGAAAATTGTTAAGGAATATTTATAAACCTCTTGAAGCCTTCACTAGTGATAAAGAAGGAAATGATCATTCTCCACAATTATCAAAATGCAGTTTGCAGAATATATGCAGGAGTAGGGAAAAATGAAATAATACGGATATAAGTATATATACTACTAATCGATAATCTAAGTATATGTATACTAATCGAATGAAGTATAACACATTCTTAAGTCAATTAATTATACAGGTTCTTGCCAATTCGGTCAATTCAGAACAACTACACACCTGCAAATAAAATAAAAAGTGCAGGAAAATACAAACAAAAGTAGGATTGTGATTTATTTGAAAAAAAAAGAACTATAGGGGACGTCTGAAATCATTACCTTAAACCAGAAATACAAAACAAATATGGCAAAATACGAGCCTAAAATAATTTATAAATAAAACTTTAAGCAATAAAGTTGGAAAAAATATAATATTATATGAAGCTGTAGAAATTACAAAATCTTTCAGGGTAGCAGAAAAGAGTACATTGAAACATTTTACTAACAAGTTTGAATGCGTTACAAGAGTTTATTTCTCATTACAAAAGTCATTCCTTTTATTCATGAAAAGATAACCATTGATATAAATATAGGTTTTAAGAATTATTATATTTTTATAGTACAATGAGACTAGTTCATCTACCTCAACCTATATGCATTTTGTATACAAATCTCATTTCTTAACATAAGTGACAACTGTTGAACAGTGCAATATCTGCCACATTCCTAAGTGTCCTCATATCCCTTTGCCACGTCACGTCACTTACGACACCGCATTGCAGATAGGAAGGACTCCTCTACCTGTGTCGTAACCTAGAATCTCAACTATTGTGAACATTGTATTTTACAATAATTGACACTTTTATTTTTAAATTAAAATATAAATTTGCAATTAATTTTATTTATATTAACACAGATAGCAATAAAATAATCTAAGACAAACATTTAAACATTTTAGTGAGTAAGTTACGAGTAAATTTAATTTGTTAAAAGGATTAAAATTGATGTTTGTTATATTTATTTTATGCTAAACAGTACAATAAATCTACTGACGTGATGATAAAGTAAAGTTTTTTAATAATAGTTAAATATATTTAAATAACGTTTAAAAATTGTACTTTAGAAAAATAATTTTAAATTGAATGATCTTAAAGTATAATCATACTTAACAAAGAATCAAACAATGTTCTACTACTATTAAGAATACGATCACAATATAGTCTAAATAAAGAGACAAATTGTAATGAGGTGTTGTTGAAGGCAATTTGACAATTTTGTTGAGGATAAAAATTCTCTAAAATCACTATAAACACAAAAGGGTGAGCAATAAATGAAACAATAAACACATATTCGTAGTAGGGAGTGATAGGTACTGTGGAGGAATTATTATTGTTTCGAAAACATTGTTTCGAAAATAGTTCCAAACAAAATAATAAATTATGTACAGTAAAAATCACTTGCAATTAGTTCACGAACATTATATTTAATAAATTACGTACAAATTTTTTAACCAAATTTTCTTGTCAAAACTAATTTTTGTTTGCTAAACAAGTATATTTAAATTTTTTTCTTCATTTGGTTACAAGAAAAAGAATCATAGTACTTAATATCAATTAAAGGTAAACAAACATTAATTAAGAAATTGAAAATTATACTTTATTCCTACTTATTCATAGGCATTGCATAAAATTTCCCATTATAATTGATTTTAATATGCTACTATATTCACAGAAATACTTTTCGTAATTTGTATTAGCGAAAACTTCACAGGTAAATTTTATGTTTTTAATCCACCAACCAATCGGTAATTTCATCCCACCAAGTAATATTTTATTAAAAAAAACATAAGGATACATTTTTGGGTTTAACAAAACAAAAAAAAACAATAATTTTCAAATGACTATTTAATTAAAGATAATTATAACACAAATTAGAGAATTGTGAGTACATAAATATGCTTCATAAAATACCAAAATCCTTCATTCGTAATAATAAGCCATATCCCATTTTAGAAGAAATACAAACGGAGCATTTAGTACTGAGATACCCGGCTGGTTATGAGATAGATAGTCGTAATTCTGAGCTTCACATGCAGTGAGCTGAAATGGATTTTCAAAGAAATGGATTATTATCGTCTTTTTCTGTATTTTTATGACTTAAATATGCAGAATATATATACACGTTTGCTTTAAATTAGTGTTTTTGTAAGCGTTAAGCCAGTTTATGTTACAGGAATTCGCTAAAAATATACTTACGTAATATAAATATCTAACGACTAGGGTCTATATACATGTTCATGTTTCTTGAGGAATATCTAAATGGACCAACATTTAAAATGTTTGAATAAGTAATTAACTGTGTTAAATAATACACTGATTGTTTAAAAAGCTGAATGCTATAATAGGTGTTCTATTTGCGGGTTAAAGAGATAGCAATATTTGAATACTAAACTACTAACTAACAATGACTTCCTTAGAAAGCACTATTTATTATTATAACAATAACTAAACCCAATGATGATTTAATCAATGTGAGAAAATGTGTAATACAGTTTCTAGGACCTTTTTATAGCTGATAATCTTCAAACTATGACTACTAAATCATGTTTATAATTTAAAAGACCAGTAATATTTAAACTCTGATTTTAATTAGAGAATTATAGATTGCGTGTAGAAGGTAGCAAACTAGTTGGATTTATAAGTTAAATCTTTAAAAACAATTATGAATTATAATTTAAATTATAATATGCATTTTGACATTTTAAAAATTTATCGATGTTTAAAACAGATGAAAAAATCACAAAATGGCCATCCAACTACAAGCATGGAAAGGGCGGGACTTAGTAATTGACAGGGTAAAAATAAATGGCTTCGTAGTGTGATTCAGTTACAGGAAATAAAAGAACAGATATCAATAGTTTATAAATGAAGAATATGTTCTAACAATTTCTTGATCAAATGAAGGTCAATATGGGGTGGTTCATGTCGACTAAATTTGTATCCAATAAACATAATTGATGGTCTATAAGATTAAGACATCTTAGACAATTGGCGGTACAGACAAATTAAGAATTATATATCCTTCTTGTAGGGTTAATATATTATTTTACTTGGACCTAAATGTTTATAAAATAACAAGTAAATGCCTTTTAATCTTATAGTGAAACATTAAAGTTAATCAAAATGTAGGCTCATTGGGAAATATTTCCTGGGTAACAATATTTGGTTAGTTTATTTAGTTGCAGATAAAAATAAACTAAACCATCATGTAAAATTAGAAAAAGAAAAATTATTAAAGTAATAAAGCCAAAATATTAAAATAATCAGGTGACAGAAATAAAAGTGGGTTCTTATAGAAGGTTTACCTCAATTTTCAGATGAGAAACAGCTCGTTTTTATTTCCTGATGTTGATAAAGGATCAAAAGACTTGAGGAATATTCTGGAAGTAGTAATGGAAATGACACCAGTTGTTTTAAAAACTTGAGACTACAAAAATAACTTTGACAAAAACCTATTCAATGTTACAGTTTGATGCATGTAAGGTAAGCCTAATTAGAATTTAATACTCAGAGTATAGAAACAAAATTGTTCATATTAGTTATAATTTAACTATCAGGGAACTTCCAACGTTTGTATTGTTAAATTTACTCATAACTTACTTCAAAAATAGTTGTTAGCAAGTTAAAACTACATGAAGTGCAATATGATATTTTGTTCTAGTAAGTATTCACAATACTTGAAGTTACACAATTAAAAACTATTTGTTCTGTAAATGTATTATATGTTCTAGTTACAACAAATCCTCTAATGTAATATACCCACATAGATACATATTCTAGTGTGTGAATATGTATCTAAACAACACTTCTTCACTAGTACTATTATAACTACAGCATTACAAATCATTGTTATATATGCCTATAGATATCCACTAAAACATGGAATAAGTATTTTGTGGTAACTGCCATAGCTGGGAGATCACAAAATCGGGACAGTCCAGCTACTAGATCTGTTGCTCGTCCAGAACTACCTATGGGGTACGTAGAGATTTAAAGATTAGCTGGGAACGTGCACAATATCATCCTTCTGTGGGAAGTCAATGTAAACAATGGATCACATAGTTACAGAATGCCCAATTTGATTTTTTACAGAGGGATTTGCCAGCATAAACAGAATCAGTGAGGCAGGTCTTAAATGGCTCGTTGGATTGGACACAACTTTGTGACAGTAGATAATTTTACATTTTTATATAAATTAATATGCTATCATTACTTTTGGATCTTTAGCCAAATATATATCATAGCTCATTAAAATTAAAAAATCGTAGCTGACAACAAACTATACGATATATTGAATAAATCATAAAATACGTAAAAATAAACAAGTAACTGAATACAATTATTTTACTCATAAAAATATACTGTTATAAACTTATTTGTATTCAGATATTACAACATTACATAATCTTCAATTCGTAAATACCTGTGTAGTTCTTCTCCCAGTTTTCTCTATATAGTACCTAAAAACTAAACACAAAACGTAACCAAAATATGTACAATTTTATTCGTGTATTTAGATTTTAAATAATACAGATTCCAACAACTTAATATCTGTTGTACAGAAATTATTTAATACATTGGTAGTACATATACATCTTGTATTTTTACAAGTTAAATAATCATATAATCTATATAATATCACAACCATAATGTAACGGTAACAAATGATAGCAGCATAAAAATGGTTAATACCATAAATTTAGTTTCCATAGGATTTATTTATGAAGATTTTATACTGTATGTACACCTGAGGTCTGTTTAAATTATTTATTTATAATAACAATCTAAGCCTATGGATTTAAATGTATATCTTTTTAACTATTTTTATGAATTTAACCTTTAACATATAATTACAACAAATTTGATAAACTTTTACATTTGATAAACTACTATTCAGTTAATTTTAAATGGAATTATTAATTTCATGAATCATTTAATGCTTTAATTTTATGCAAAAATATCCTTTCTCAATGACAAGTCGACTTCGTCAGTCGAGTCCCTTTGTGTCCGTGGCATCCATTTAATACTAATCACGTAAACAGCACAGTTACCCAAACCATACGTCAATAAGCAATTTTGACTTTTTAAGTTGAATGTGACCTAAAAATTATGAAGAAAGTGACGTTTATAAGTTTATCCCTCATTCTGAAAGGTAATTAACTAATAAAACTAGTGATTAAAATAAGCATTTTTACCAAATGACTATACAACAACTACACAATAAATAGTTTCTGAGATATTACTTGAACGAGTAGGAGAAATGATCGTATACCACACAATATTATTTAAATAATGAATATAAATGTTTAGTTGCATGGTTATAGAGCAGATCAAATATAGTTTACAAGGATTATTGAACTATAATGTCATTAAACAACAAAATTACTAATGTAAAAACTTTCAATATACTTTTCTTGGAAATTAAATATTTAATCCATTTAGGGCATTTTATTGTTTAATTATCTATTACATAATATGTATCTGGCCTACTTTTCAAATTGCTAAAGTGTATAAGAAAAAAAACAGTTGGTTTACCCAATACTATCGTTGAAATGCTGAGACGGCATTATTTTGAGTGAACTGATATTCGTGTGTTAGCAAAAACACAGTCCTAAGGGAAAGAATTTGTATTGTTTACAGATCTCGTTTTTTATGAAGTAACAAATTCTTTCCTTTAAAAAATTTCATTAGAATCTCATATATGAAAACATTTTAAAATTTTGAATTGTTTTTCATTCCGCTTAACAAAATAATTATACGATATACATAATCTAAGGAATATTGTAGGTGCTAATTTTAACAACGTAAATATTAGGAACTATATAAATACTATTTACAGTTTTATTACTAGGAAAATATATTTTTTTTTTACAACTAAGCTTTTTAATGGAGTAGTTACGAAATTAAAATTGTTATGTAAAGTTTTACTTTGCTAATATATGCCAACGAAAAATAACGTAAATCTACTAATCCATAGTTTTCACCAGTTCTTTTATTAGTTAATTTGTTCACATAAATAAATAAATGAGCGTTTGAAATATTTACTTTCAGATACAAGTATTATTTCTCCTTTCTACTTCCTATCATTAATTTTTCATTGTACGCAGAAAGTAAATATCCAGCATCAAGCATTTGTCTGTTCCATAATGTTTACTATCACCAACAAGCCGATTGCTCTTCATTTTCGGTTCCAAAGTATAACCCATTAACTAATTTTAATTCAATATCCAATTAACACTAAGCCTAAATGAGTAAATTTTATATGTTCAATCATTATTTCTCATCCCGTTGTGTTCGAAGGTTGATTTAGCTTTTACTGAACTCTTCACTAAATATAATAGTTTGTCTGATTAAAAATAAATTGCTATAAATAGTTCATGAATTAAATTATATGTTTTTTTTATTTATGACCTGATTACGTTATTATTCAAGTTATTATGTACTAATGTAGATGCAACAGTACTAATTCAATCTATAAAATACGTTTGAAGCAATAAGAGGTGCCAGTAGTCTGATATTTAGTTTCATGGTTGTGTATGGATTTAGTTACGTATGATACGGTAAATCAGGGTAGTCAAAACTTCAAGTGAAAAGCAATTGGTGGACAAATTCGCGTGGAAATCGAAAACGAGTGGTGTTTGTAGGTGAATTAGAGAGTTCCCTTAAATAGACTCGGCATAAACACCAGGTTTTTAAGATTAGACGTCCAAGTGTTAAATTTTGATTCCTTATCAGGAAAAGTTACTGTACTATTCGGACCATTTTACTTTTAAGAGAAAATATTTTAGTTTCAATTATTTTTAATGTAAACTTAAAAACTGGTGATACATAATAACATTTAATTACATATTTTTTCAAGAAACAGTATACAGTAGTATCAATTTTCAAATAATTTACTTGAACAGTAGATTATTTAAAATTACTGTATGGCATGACAAATAAATGTGTAATTTAAATTATCAACGTGATATTTTTCTTTTTTTAATTTGATGTTTACGCATATTTTCAGTATACAAATAAATTTAATACAAAGGTCGTTTAAAACATAATTCATTAATTTTCTGTGCACTTTTGAGGGGCTGCGTGTGGGTATAAAATCAATGTTATAACTCATTTTAATCATAAAAACGAGTCGTACAATTCAAATAAAAAAGCAGGTTAGGCCGTAATGGCAAAACAGCATATATTACGAAATCGAATATCCAGTAATAGTTTAGCAGTTTTGAAAACACCTGTCTTAAATAGTGAATGGTTGTACAATAAATACTGTTTTAAATAATAACTCGTGTGAAGAGCGCCCGTTCATGAGAAAACGCAATATGAGTGCTGTATCTAAATTGCCTAGTCTTAACAAATGCTATGAATTGAAGGCGCTTACTGTCTCCCCTCACAACGATATAACAATATTTGTCCAGTGCTATCCAAGATATAACAATATTGAAGAAGTAATAGGTTAGCTAAATAGTACTTCATTTACGAGTGCAGGAGTGTTAATTTAACCACTGTACATTTAAGTAAAATACTTTTCATATTAAATTAATAAAAATTGCACATTAAAGTAATTTAAAAGGTTATATCTCAACATAATGTTTCTATTTAGTCCATTCAAAAGGAGTTACAACTAATACTGTTATGACTTGTAGAAAACAACGATCTCTAAGAAATACGATTAGGTATTGTATTATTCCATTACTTATAGTTAATAACAGAACAAAATCTCAAAGATTTTTTTTAAATCTAAAAAATTGGTCAATGAATTTTATAGGTACACCTATTAAATATAACTATACCCTATTAAATAATGACAGTTTCCTGGTTATGCTTCCCTAAAATGCTCTAGTACTATACTTAGTTAAAATTTATGGAAAGAACATATAATTATTTTCAGGTTACTTTTAATCATAAATTACTGTATTTTAAAAATCCACGTTTTTTCTTTAAGGAAGTAGAACATTTGTTATTTACGTTCCTTATCAGAAACTTTTTCTAATAAGGAATAAAAATTTAACACTTGGAAGTCCAATCTCAGAAACCTGGTGTTTATGCCGAGCCTATTTAAGGGAACTCTCTAATTCACCTACAGACACCACTCGTTTTCAATTTCCACTCAAATTCGTCCTCCAATTGCTTGTTACTCGACGTTTTAACTAGTCTGATTTGGCGTATCATACGTCACCAAGTCTACACACTACCAAGAAATAAAATATCATATATATAATGGTTATCCATATAACTCCACTGCTTTAGTAACATTAATTATATGATGATATTTTTATATCATACATACTTCTACATGTTACATTTACATAATAAACTTAAAAAAATATAGATTTTACCTAATTTATACGTTGTAATATAAATTACTTAATTATTTATCATGGAAGCACTCTATGAACTTTTATATATTAAAACAAACCTTGTCACTTGGTACAAACGGGTTGATAGGTTATCAATTAAACCATTTTTTGCTTGACAACATTAAAATAGGATTTTTAACGTTGCGCTAATGTTAATAGCCCCTCATAAGCATTATTCGGTATTAGTGGGGCAGTGCTGTAACCCAGCTACTTGAGGATAGTGTTGTTTATATTGTAGGTGACAGGTAATATGCTTGGTCCTCTTAATACACTCATGGCATCCGCTCAATGGTTTCCACTTGCAAAACACTACTAGAAAGATCTAGAGTGTCTAAATCGAGTGACAGTCAGGGTCTGGATGTTTTTAGGAAAGATAATTGAGTGTGAACTAACTAACTGAAAATCAGACCAATACCACGTGGCTCAGATTCCACATAAAACTGTGTAAGTCCCTTAATTGTCCTGGTTATTGGGCTATTAACATACGGCCCTTGTTAACAATTAGTTGGACTTACTAAACATTTACTTCACTTGTACATCTGCACTTTTTACACTCATTCATCCCTCACAAATGCTTATGTCTCTGTGATATAATGAAGAAGGTATTGTGGTGACATTTTGTTCTGTAGGGCTCAATATGTTTGTACTCTACAAATGGTCTAAACATGTGTTGATATTAATCAAGTTGTACTGAGCATTCAGATACTGTATTTTTATGTTATATTACATTTACGCATGATTTTTCACATGATGAGGTTAACTCTTACTTATTACAGGTGTTTATTGTAACATAATAAATTTTTAGGTCACTAAATTACAATAAAAAATGTTAATATTAGTCAGTCAAACGAATCAAACATCATTATACAGCTGTGACATAACTGGTTGAAAATGCTCTAATTTCAACTTTGTGTTTTTAAGTGATTTTAGTTAAACAAATTAATAATATTTTATATTTAAGATCAACACAAGAAAGTTCAAGACTTCAACTTCATTTATATAAAGGTTTTCATCTTATTACCGTTTCAATATACTTAAAAGCTCAATTTAAACCACTACAGTAATGTAAGTTAGGCAATCTGGATTAATAAAGTAGATCTACAAAATTGATGTATTTTAAAATATAACGAAGATATACTATGTATATATGAGCATTGGATGGATAGTAAAAGTATATAATACTTAGAAACACCCAATTACAAAATAGTTTCTCCATTCTATAGAACTCGTAAAATAGGCGAAACTATTATGATTCTGAAAAACGATATTGATTATATTGAAACTGATAAAGTAAATTTGATGTCTCAAGAAATAATATGTGAAGCTTCTGCTATCTTAATTCAATCATACTATGTTATTATTATTTCTATTTATAGACGTTACAATAAGAAAAAAATTTAATTACAATGAATTTAATAAAATATTCAATAACATAGTACTGTTTGTATTCAAATAGAAATGTCATATTTTCATTGGACGTTACTTTAATGTTGAATTAAGGGGAAAGAGTATAGAAGCTTTTCAACTTAAAAGTTTTATGAATATTTTTGGTTTGCAACAAACATGTCATGAAATTACAATCCTTATTGTTATTAATCCTGGAACATGATTTGACAACATCTTTACTACAATTTATTCAAAATTATTCCAAAATAAAATAATTGTTACGCCTGAATCAGACCATAATGATATCTAATTATCAGCAAAGATTAAAAGTAAACTGAAAATGTTGAAATATCACACCATGCACTTAGAAAGACAGTTACAGGTAAAAATATAACAAATTTTATTTATGAATTAAAACATATTAATTGGTTATCAATATACTCTAAACAATTTTTAGGTGATAATGTCCATGAATTTCAAAAAGTCTTTTTGAATGCAGTTAACTATTCTTTTCCTCAGAAATAGATTGATACAAATACGAGTAACATCAAAATAAATAATATACGGTATTCTATCACATTAAGAAGTATGAAAAATGAATGTAAAAAGCTATATTTATTAAAAACAAATTCGGCAAGTGAAGCTAATAAAAATATCTACAAATAATTGAAAAAGGAATATAAAAAAACATGAAATTGCAAAAATAAATTATAATAACAATCTTACAACAAAAAGTAAAAATAAATGTAAAACTAGTTGGAGTATATTGAAAGATTTGTCTGAAACTTATAAAAATAACACAATCTTAATTCAACCTTAACAATTTTTGATTATTCAAAAGCATTAAATAGTATAAACCACGAAATTCTTCTGAAAAAACGAATGTTCTATGTATTTGATATTAATTTACTAAAATTATTGAAATCATACTTGGAACATAAATTTCAAGTTGTAAAAATGAATGATCAACTTTCAGAAGGTAAAGAAATTAAATGTGGTGTACTACAAGGATCTACTTTGGGTCCATTACTTTTTAATATCCATACAAACAATATTCCCAAAAAAATGAACTCCACAACTATTAAATGTTTCTTATATGCTGACAATGTTGGATTGATATTTACACTACATTGTCAGCATATAAGAAATACAATACATACATTTTACATACTCAAATAAATTGGGACTGGACCTTAGAATCAATCCAATAAAATGTTTAGGAATTATCCTTGATCATAAGATATATTGAAATAATCATATAGATTATACGATAAAAAATCTGAATAAAGGTATCTACTGTTTAAGATTGTTAAAGTACAATGTAAGTGAAGATATACTAATACAAATTTACTATGCAGTATTCATAGCATATTGAGTTATGGAATAATATTATGGGTCCAGTCTTCAAATTTAGTTAAATTATTTAAAATTCAAAAAAGAGCTATTCGACAAATTTGTGGACCACCATTTAAAAGTCCATGCAGACCTTTATTCAAAAAACTAACTATAATGACTCTTCCTTCACTATTTTTTTACAAAAGCTTATTATACGCCAAAAACAACTTACATACATTTCCTCAGAACATGAATATACACACATTCGAATCAACTGAAAAATAAACAATGTAAATACTCAACAACACAAAAAAATCATGAATTGATGGCATTTCACTTTGTAATAAATTACCTTATAAATTAAAGAATCTAGAAATGAAATAAAATAAAAACACTCCTGCAACTATTTACTAAAAGAATGTTTGTACAAAATTAAAGATTCAAAAGAAATTCAACTTTAATTTATATGTATATTTAACTAACTTTTTATTATATTCATTATATTATATATTGTAATACCTCATGTGAGGTTTGGTGCTATAAACATTATGATTATTATTGTTATTATACTCCAAACCCACTTAAGATATTTTTTATCTGTTACATAAACATATTTGTGTCCAAAAATTAATGTTGTGTTTTGCTACGTGTTATATTTAGCCACAAACTCTCTATTTGCCTAAATATTACGTAATCACTGCTTTAATTTGAGGCAAAGCTGGAATTGGGTTATTCACTATGACAACACAGATCCATTTAGTGTTGATGAATAAAATATTTTGAGGCCAAGACTATCAGACTATTTACACGATAAAGCATACATGCTTAGAATATGATTCAAACTTGAGGAAGCAGTATTATGCAACTTGAATTTAGACAGCCTTTCAGGCAATTTCTAAGTTATATATAATCTTTGAGACTTTGAAGAAAGATAAATTAGAGGCGTACATCAAAAAGTTGGTTTTTTACAAAGATTAGATATCATATACTGCAAAACGTTTTATTATTGTTTTATTTATATTATTTTGTTTTAAATTTGAGTTTCTGAACATTTGAGTATTTGTATATTTTATTTGAAAATAATTGACAGTATTTAATAACTTATTATAAATGCTATAAAATGATGTTTCTATAAATTACAATCCAAATGTCATATGAAGATGAACTCTTATAACATTCATCCTATAGCAATAAATACTAAAAAATACTTTGGGGCCAAACTAGATTTATAAGATTCTATAAGAATTCCTATGGACAAACCCAAAAGAAAAGAAGAGTTATATAAAGTTAATATTAAAATACGATAACTATACCTTTGTATAACGAGACTTAAGTATTGCTATTGCAAAAGGTAAACCTTTAGCAATAGTAAAATATTATGCCCTACTTATCCGTAGTATCTAATAATAGTATTAAATAATAACAAATACATTTTAAATATGATTTTATGTTTTAACTTTTAATTTATATAGTCATAATATTCCAATCACAAAAACACAGTTTAATAAAAAAAGTAGAAAATAAATTTTATAGTGATATAATTGAAATTCCGTAGAAGGAAATAACAATGCACTATAGAGACTACTAAATACAACAAACCTTTTAAAAAGCGAAGTTAGACTTATATTAACAATATCTGTAGAGGAACTACATCCAATAAGACGTGAACAATGTTAAACCATTATATACAGTTTACATTGCAACCCACACCACCACAACAAGTCTTACCAAGTAAGTGGAATAGTTGTAATGACCTATATTAACCACGCAGTTGCTAACAGTAATTGATGTGCAAGTATTACATGGAATATAAGCTAATAACAGCTGATATACCCACTAGGGAGCTCTAACAAACAATTAGTTTATAATAGTGCGGTTTAGTATAATTTTACTGACAATTAATTTTGCTATATACAAGTAAATCATAACTAATAAATTTCAAATAAACGCCAATCTCAGCATACCATCACCAATATTTTGGAACCTGCTAATATTCTTTATGTTGTGCACCCAACCATCACCAATGTACGTGTATGGGCGGATGGATGGGCCATCGCCACTGTACGTGTATTCCATCACCACTGTACGTGTATGGGTGGGTGGGTGTTCCATCACCACTGTTCTTTCATCGCAGAATGTTAAATGCCAGAAATAAGCTATCCTAACAGATTTGAAACCAATGTTACATTTGTAATGTTAATATTTGTTACACTTTGCCTACATGTTAAATGCTCTGGTTTGCAGCAAATTCTTTAACATTATAATGTAGAATCTGTTTTTTAAAATTTCAGTTTTACCCGAGAAATACATTTAATCGACTTATATTATTCTGTTACAAGTAATAAAATGATTTGTATAGCTCAATGGTACACATTTTGATTGAATAGTTATCTAAAGATTTCAAGTTTTGATTACTTTCAATTTTTGAGCAATATGATAATAAATGTAATTTTACTAATGGAAACTAATTAACATAGTTAATAGAATCACAGTTAAGTTTTTTATGTATTTTTTAATGTTCATGCACATTGCACACATAAATTGAATCCAAGGTAAAATAAGTTTTACTTTACAACTAAACAGATTAATAATTGATTTCAACCACCTTGACCATATTAATTATTAGACTGAAATGTGCAATTGGGCTCAGTCGTGATTTATTTTTAATTTATCAACTAATTACTTCATAAAATAATATGTACTAAATTGTATGATTTATAAACAGTTATAAATACCGCATTGATTTGTGAAAACATTCTTCTTTTTATTTACAAATTAGATATACATTTTAAGCAATAAAGCAAGCCGTTTCAAAAACTGAACAATTAAAAAGCATAATTATCCGAGGTTTACCAACAAAATGTCGTTTGTGTATACTTATTTAAGAAAAAAAATGGATTACGTATTAAGTAAGTTATGCTCCATTAACCAAAACCCAAGGTTTTCGAATATTTCACAAGATGATAAAATCATGTGACAGTATCGAGTGTGGCTGTTCCTTGGATGGGTGACCGATGAGTGATCTTGTCTTTGCCCGTAGCCATCTGCCCAGCCACTGGTTTAAGTCACATTTATGTCATTGGTCCTCAAGGTTAAATCTTTGAGAGAGTAAGTTCTTAGCCCTAACCTCATCAAGTAAAATAAGATCTCTCCTTTAAATTGTTATTTTAAGTAGTAAATAGTTCTGTTGGAAATGTAACAATATGTTACCTGTTTTTACAATAATTGTTGTTGCTATCTTTATTTTTTTTAAATGGGTCAGATTCCGTTATATTCCACCCAAATACGTACAATTGGGTTAGGTTAGGTCATACTTGGTTAGGAAGGGTTATGTAGGTAGGTAGGTAGATATCTACGTTGGTAAGTTAGGTTAGGTTACATGACAAAAATAGAAACTGTATAACATCATTTATACTTTGGGGGCATATAACGGAATCTGACCTATACACTATTTTATAGATAGAATTATTTTAAACGTAGGCATGACTTAATATTAAATTCGGTCATTTCAATCCAGAGTATATAGTAGTAACCGAAAGAAAATCAAACTAGTACATCCTGATAAAAGAGGTGTAATTGTTCGACAAAGTATAAAGTATAAATATAACTTTTTTCACATAAGTTGTAGGACATAACGATAAAACATGCAAAGGGTCTCGGAACTGCTTGAGTTCCTGCAAGTCACCTTAAACTGAACGACTTTACCGAACAGTTCTTTCTTCTTTAACTGAACAAAGTTTGGTACTAGTTTTCTGTAATATATGTTACGGCTTGTAAATTACAAGCCGTATTTTTGTGTGGATGTAAAGTAATTGAAATTTAAAATATTTTACTACTAATATCACCATGTCTTAATGTGTGAGTGAGTAGGTCAATACCATACATATTCATTGAAATTGACGAATAAATTTGAATATTGCCCAGATACGTCATCTTATTGTTTATTAAGATAGACATGTGAAATAGTATTTAAGGACACATTTCAATAATGTGGTAATTTTAACATTGGCAAGAAAATACCATGAGACGATTGGAGTAGAGACTATTATTCACAGTAAAATTATAATTCTGAGTGAACTGTAGATCGAGCAGAATATCTATTAAATTTGTACTTTTACTGCTATTTTCCTTATAAATAATGCTATGTCTGTTATATTGTAAATAAATAGTATCTTTACTCATTATTGTATATAATAATATAATGAAACGGCATTATATTATTATATAATATAAACGGCACACAACGATGAAGAAAATGCCAACATTATGGCGGAAAGCTTCCGAAATCTTTTGAACTGCGAAGACCCGATCAATATACTCGACATAAATACTAACACAGAAGTCAGGACACCGGAAGAGAACGTACAAGCACCATCAAAATCAGAAGTAGAAATAGCAATTAAACAATTAAAAAACAACAAAGCTAGCGGAGAAGACCAACTGACAGCAGAGCTCTGGAAGTACGCCGGAGAAAACGCAGTTACCAGCCTCCACAAGAACATTCAAAAGATATGGAAAGAGGAGAAATTACCGACAAGATGGACAACAGCAATAATATGTCCCATCCACAAAAAAGGGAGTAAGACCGACCCAGGCAATTATAGAGGGATCTCCCTACTGGACTGTACGTACAAGATTCTCTCCAAAATAATTTATAACAGGGTCAGAGACCAACTAGAAAAAGAACTGGGAGAATATCAGGCGGGATTTAGACCGGGAAGAAGCTGCCCAGAACAAATATTAAACCTAAAGCTAATCATCGACTACTACAAGTCGAGAAACAAACAACTAGTGATCTCTTTCATCGATTTCCAAAAAGCCTACGACAGCATACATAGAGAATCTTTGAAGAAGATACTGAGAAATTTAGGCTTACACCCCAAACTGATCAAAATGATTGGGCTTACACTGGAGAACACAACATCTAAAGTCAAATTCAGAGGAGCAACCTCAGACACGTTCGAAATTAAAACAGGATTAAGACAGGGGGACGGGTTGTCCCCAATTCTATTTAACTGCGCACTGGAATATCTGATGAGAGAATGGAGGAAGATTAACCCAGAACTAATAAAAGTAGGAACGAAAATCAAAGTGAACTGTTTAGGTTTTGCGGACGACTTGGCTTTATTAGCAAACAGCATAAAAGAGGCAAGAACGCAAATTGAGACACTAGAAGAGATAGCTGGGAAAATTGGACTAAAAATCTCGTTCGAAAAGACCAAAATCATGGTCAGGGATCCTCTCTGCGTTGATCACATATCAATTTTTAACACTAAAGTAGAACTGGTGAAAAAATTCAAGTATCTGGGGGAAACAATAACACACAACAATAACGAGAAAATCAACTGGAAAGAAAGAACTGACAAACTGAAGAAGTCTCTATTCACAACTCAAAACATATACAATAAGAGATGCTTATCAACAAAAACCAAAATCAGACATTACCAAACGGTGATTCTCCCGGAAATACAATACGCGTGCGAGACAATCTCCGGACCTTACAAAATAGGAGAGATAGAAGCAATAGAAAAATTAGAAAGAAGGATAATAAGAAAATGTATAAACAAGAAGAACCTAGTGGAAGGTCAATGGAGAATAATCCCAAACGAGACCGTCTATAAAACAATCACTCCACTAACAGAATTCTTCAGAAGGAAAAGGATATCATTCCTGGGACACATATTGAGAACGGAAGACATTAGACTAGCTAAACGACTGATCGACTTTTACTGGAATAAAAAAATCAAGTCAAACTGGGTGAGAGAAGTGCAGAAGGACATGGAAGAACTAGGAATCTTGAAGGAGGATCTCGTAACAAAATCACAGAAATACAGCGAATGGGTAAAAACAAACACAATAACACTCACGCACAAACCAAGACCAAGACGAAATGTGGTGTATTCAGAAGAGGAAAGAAGACGAAGATCGGAACGGCTAAAAAAAATATGGGCTAAAAAGAAAGAAGAGACAGCCAAACAAATGAAACAGCTAAGGACGACTACAAGTTTTGAACTAAAGTGATCCAATAGGGTCGTAAAAGCAATAAATAAATAAATAAATATAATGAAACTGTATATTGTAAATAATATTGTATAAACGATTCGTATTGGTCATACATTTATACGGTTTTAGAGAAATGTGTAACATTAGCTGCAGATTATAACAGATTTACTTTCAGAGCTTAAATTAGTTGTGATTTTGGAAAAAAAAGTACTGCTCTACCAGCAAGTGATCCAAAAATAAATGTTTTCAGCAAACTTTGTATTACAATAAGCAGCGAGACATAAGTTTTTTACGTATTTTATTATTGCAATAAAATTATCTACAGTAAAATAAAATTTTATTTTATGGCTACAAAATGTAGATTAACCTGGGATATAGGTAAATTTGTACGTGGATTAATAGATATTTACTAAATCTGTTGAGAATTTGAAACCATTTCCGTAAAAAAAAAAAAAAAAACAAAATAAACAGTTATGTAGAAACCTTTATTAATTTTTATTTTGTTGATTGGTGTCAAGAATATATTATAGATAAGAGGGCTTTAAGGGTAATTCATAGAATCATGGCTATAATAATGAGCTCGTATTTAAAAGATAACACAAGTATATGAATGATATTAATACTATTAAATGAATGGTAAATGATAAATAAATACATTTTTACAATAATATGTATGTATAAGTAAACGATCATTGTTATGTATTTAACAGGGGTTAATCGTAGTCATAACATATGCTTTTTACAGTTCTCTATCCTTTAATTTAATCTATTAAATCTGACAAATAATTCAAATTATCTTCTGTAAAAAAAAAATGGTTTACTAAAATGTTGGAGAATGGCTTTACAAACATACTGTGATATTTTTATCCAACTAAATTAAAATCGGTTGTAACCAAATGGGCTTTACTATTGTTGTAGTCTCCGTTATAATATCATTATGGCTTATTGTGCCAATATTTTGGGTGATTAAAGATTAACTATGAAACATCAATCTTAGACATAAATAATTTACAGTACAAGTAAACGTCACACAACACAAATTTATTACAATATAAGCACAAAATGCACAAATATACTACAATACAAGCACAAAATGCACAAATAAATATTATGGTGATCGATTTCGGTGAACCACGCTCACCTTCCTCAGACCAGAGGGATTCACAAAAGAATGGAAAACGGTGTTCAACAACTCAATTTATAGGCCTATGATCACGTGACGCCATTGGCTGGAATCGTCAAAACGGCGGCTGCTGTGATACTATTGGTTAATTCCTATTGTCTGTTACTTCTCTTCTTTTATTCGCTGAAAATACATTACTAAAAACTATTTCGGAATCAAAATTAACCTGTTCATTCATTAATTTATCACGATCCTTACATTTTTCTTTAAAAATAAATAACTCTTCCCAAGCATTCATGTTACGACCCTTCTTACAAACTTTTAGAATATCTATATTTTCATCTATTTTATTCTAACTGTGGGTACAATTCAGAAGGTGTTTAGCTACATTAGATCTTTCAGGTTTCTTATTTTTAAAAGCAGAGACATGGTTTTTATATCTTTTGCTAACATTTACAGTCTGACCTATGTAAAACATATTACAATCATTACAGTTAATCCTATATATTCCTGAATTATTGAATTTATCTTCACTTTCAATATTCGGGTGTAAAATATTGGACATTAGTCATACAAGTCTTAAAAGCTACTGATAAATTGAATTTCTTAAATCTATTACCAACTCTTTGTGTAAACGGTCCATTGTAATGGATGGATACATACTTTATCATAATACATAATGGATGGATACTTTTGTTCTTTATCGGATTTTTCTTTTTTAAGTGTTGTTCGTCTATCGTCTCGAATTTTGTTTTCTATTTTCTTTTTTATTCTACTTCCAATTTCATCAATCATTGATGCCTTGTATCCATTTGCAATAGCTATTGATTTTATTAAATTTATTTCCTGTTTTCTATCTGCAACACTTAATGGTATTGAATACGCCCTATATAACATACTTCTGAAGCTAGCTGTTTTGTGAGACGGGGGATGGACGTAACTGTTATTTATGGTACAATTGTTTTGAGTAGGTTTCCTGAAAATTCTATATGAAAGTTTGTTATGATCACGAATTACTTTTAGATCCAAAAAGTTAATTTCATTCATAGATTCAAATTCACTGGTAAAAGTAAGTTTCTGGTGGTGACAATTAAGTATATTTAACATATTATCTAAGTCATTACATGATTTCTCGTTAAACAAAACCAGAATATCATCGACATAACGGGTGTAATATATGATATCATGTTCCTTTTTTAATTTATCTAAAATGGAGTCTTCAAGATACTGTAAATAAACTTCTGATAAAATGGCTGACAGTGGACTACCCATAGCTAAACCATCGTTTTGTAAGTAACATTTGTTATTGAAACGAAAGTAATTTTGTTTCAAGATAGTTTTGAGCAACTTTACAATTTGATTTACATACATTTGTTCATATTGTTGTTCTACAAGTTTTTCCTTAACTAAGTTAATCACTTCATCAACTGGAATATTAGTGCATAGATTACATATATCAAATGAGGCTAACCTAGTCTTATTACACAATTTTACATGACTGACCTTATCAACAAAATCAATACTGTTCTTAACTGTATATTTATTTTCAAGGTTCAAAGCAGAAGTCAAAATATTGGACAATATCTTTGATACGTTGTAAGTAGGCGCAGATTTGAAATTTACCAGGGGCCTAATAGGTACATTAGGTTTGTGAATTCTCGGAATACCATTCATTGTGGGTGCCTTAGGATTATTCATAAAAGCTCTAAAACGAACATTATCAGTAATAACTATTGTACAAGATTTTACAACTTAATTAATTTCATCCTGATATTTATTTGTAGGATCACCTTTTAGTTCTTGAAATTTATTTTCCTTGATAAAATCTTCAGTTTTAGTAATATAATCTTCTTTTTTTAGGATTACAATTGCGTTGCTCTTATCCGCTTTAACTGCGACTAGATCTTCATTCTGTAAATTCTGTTTTACATCTAAACAAACTTTATAATCTAAAACCTGTTTCAAATTATTATTTTGCACCTGCATTGTTTTACATATTTTACTTACATCATATCTAATTTCGTTTCTGTTACAATCTTTCAACTGAGATACATTACTTTCAATATCTGTGGCTAAAATATCGGCTTGTTTGTTTTGATTTTTTATGAAATTATGTTTGGGTCCATAACACAAGACATCATTTTCAGATTTTCTAAATTCAACATTACTCATATTAATTACCCTTTTATGAAAAACGTGACTTTCATCATTAACTAAATGTCTAGTTAGATTGTCATTAGTACTTACATTCCTTAATCTTTGCAATTTCTTATTAAGTTTATTATATTTCGATTCCATTATACGTGAAATTTCCTCATCAAGACTATCGTTCAGTAAATACCAAGCCCTACTACCATATTCTTTAACAAATTGCATATGAATGTCGTAACTCTTAAATGTCAGTTCGTCTTTTTTGCGATATAAATCTTTAATTGAGTTATTTACAAACAGTTTTTCAGCTTCTTGTTTTGATTTCCTACCAACCACAGTATTACATTTAATTTTTACATTAACATATTTAGGTATTAAACCATGCTGCAAGCATTGCTTATTAAAATAAATATCGGCAAGAGTAGTGTGAACTTTGATTCTAACATTCCTGTAAATCATTGCTAAATTTGCCTGACTGGCATTTACAAATAGTTTTTTAATTAGCATAATACGTGTTGGTACATATACAGTACAAGTAAACGTCACACAACACAAATTTATTACAATATAAGCACAAAATGCACAAATATACTACAATACAAGCACAAAATGCACAAATATTATGGTGATCGATTTCGGCGAACCACGCTCACTTTCCTCAGACCAGAGAGATTCACAAAAGAATGGAAAACGGAGTTCAACAACTCAATTTATAGGCCTATGATCACGTGACGCCATTGGCTGGAATCGTCAAAACGGCGGCTGCTGTGATATTATTGGTTAATTCCTATTGTCTGTTACTTCTCTTCTTTTATTCGCTGAAAATACATTACTAAAAACTATTTTGGAATCAAAATTAACCTGTTCATTCATTAATTTATCACGATCCTTACATTTTTCTTTAAAAATAAATAACTCTTCCCAAGCATTCATGTTACGACCCTTCTTACAAACTTTTAGAATATCTATATTTTCATCTATTTTATTCAAACTGTGGGTACAATTCAGAAGGTGTTTAGCTACATTAGATCTTTCAGGTTTCTTATTTTTAAAAGCAGAGACATGGTTTTTATATCTTTTGCTAAAATTTATAGTCTGACCTATGTAAAACATATTACAATCATTACAGTTAATCCTATATATTCCTGAATTATTGAATTTATCTTCACTTTCAATATTCGGGTGTAAAATGTTGGACATAGTATTACAAGTCTTAAAAGCTACTGATAAATTGAATTTCTTAAATCTATTACCAACTCTTTGTGTAAACGGTCCATTGTAATGGATGGATACATACTTTATCATAATACATAATGGATGGATACTTTTGTTCTTTATCGGATTTTTCTTTTTTAAGTGTTGTTCGTCTATCGTCTCGAATTTTGTTTTCTATTTTCTTTTTTATTCTACTTCCAATTTCATCAATCATTGATGCCTTGTATCCATTTGCAATAGCTATTGATTGTATTAAATTTATTTCCTGTTTTCTATCTGCAACACTTAATGGTATTGAATACGCCCTATGTAACATACTTCTGAAGCTAGCTGTTTTGTGAGACGGGGGATGGACATAAGTGTTATTTATGGTACAATTGGTTTGAGTAGGTTTCCTGAAAATTCTATATGAAAGTTTGTTATGATCACGAATTATTTTTAGATCCAAAAAGTTAATTTCATTCATAGATTCAAATTCACTGGTAAAACTAAGCTTCTGGTGGTGACAATTAAGTATATTTAACATATTATCTAAGTCATTACATGATTTCTCGTTAAACAAAACCAGAATATCATCGACATAACGGGTGTAATATATGATATCATGTTCCTTTTTTAATTTATCTAAAATGGAGTCTTCATGATACTGTAAATAAACTTCTGATAAAATGGCTGACAGTGGACTACCCATAGCTAAACCATCGTTTTGTAAATAAAATTTGTTATTGAAACGGAAGTAATTTTGTTTCAAGATAGTTTTGAGCAACTTTACAATTTGATTTACATACATTTGTAAGGATCGTGATAAATTAATGAATGAAAAGGTTAATTTTGATTCCGAAATAGTTTTTAATAATGTATTTTCAGCGAATAAAAGAAGAGAAGTAACAGACAATAGGAATTAACCAATAATATCACAGCAGCCGCTGTTTTGACGATTCCAGCCAACGGCGTCACGTGATCATAGGCCTATAAATTGAGTTGTTGAACACCGTTTTCCATTCTTTTGTGAATCCCTCTGGTCTGAGGAAGGTGATCGTGGTTCACCGAAATCGATCACCATAATATTTGTGCATTTTGTGCTTGTATTGTAGTATATTTGTGCATTTTGTGCTTATATTGTAATAAATTTGTGTTGTGTGACGTTTACTTGTACTTTATATGTACCAACACGTATTATGCTAATTAAAAACTATTTATAAATAATTTCACAAAATTACGCCAATAATAAACGGTTATTGATTATTTACACAAAAAGTAGTAAAAAATAATTCTAAAGAACAGTCATACACAAAACTAAAGTCACCATTTCGATATAATAACATATATTTTGATAAGTTGCTGATAGGCACTATCTGGCCACTACTTGAAAATATCTATAGTTACCACTACAATTGTGAATGACAACGAAACATGCCAATTTAACATAATCACCCATCATAGTGAGCAAAGTTTGTGACAGTAATTATAACACTGAGAAAAAATAGCATAGTAAAACTGAGTAAATTCGGTATCCTATTATTGCATACACTACAGTCGTTATTATAACAATAGAATAGCTCACTGCCAGCATTACTTCCCTCCTACGAAAATGCACATGAATACAAATATAATTTGATTATATCTCACAACATTTATATCTAGATATGAGCTGAGTATTGCACTTGATGTTCAGATTTGAAGCATAGAAAAGAGCATTATGCTTTTCATTTATTGGTGGATTATCAACCGCTTTATAACTCATGTTGACAAAGAGCAACATCCACATTGCCCTTTTGTGTGGAGCGCACCACAGTTAATGACCAATTAGTGATAAGACGTGCTTTTGACAAACATGTTTCATACAACAGCTCAATTAAAGTATCAAATAAGGCTAATTTGAACAAATTAATGTGGGACTCATTATGTAGTAATATGTTTTGTAAAAAATCAAAAAATGTATCATACAATTTTTATTACCCACCAATTTATTTTGCTTATTCTTTTAACATTGAACGGAACAATGTTAGTAATATTTAATTATTTTTTCGATAGAATATTCCAAACATTCTATATTTTAAACATTCCAACCTTACATTGGAATGGTTTAAAATCATATTAATTTTAAGGCTAATTGTTCTATAATCATTTTTTTATGAGTCATCGGAACGAATACCAAAAACTACTGTACTTATTTGTAGGGTCCAGAGACACAAGTGTCTATATTGATATAAATAGCCTACTTTTTTTCATTTATTTAAACATTGGATGACTTTTATGAATATAATATGGCTAGATTGCTACTGTTTTATTATTATTTTATATTGCAACCTATACTAAATTATTTATAAGATGGTTTTCAAATTATTAACTTTAAAAGTTTAGCTATATACAAGTTATTTTTCAAGATCCAGAAGCCTGGATTAGGTTAGATATTGTTATTTTGTCCACTATGCCGGCAGTTACATGGTTGTTATTGATTAGATTACAATAGTGTGAAGAAAACATTTAGATATTTATAAATATATACTATACTATCACAGTAGCCGTCTCTCGTTCAGGGTTTACGTTGATTTATATTGTGCTTATTGCATTTAGTACTACAAAATATTGATAAAATGAGTCAATTCTAGGTTTTTAAAACTTTTTTTATATGATCGTGTTTATAAAAACGACTAACAAACAATATTTACAGTTTTATTTCTCTTTGAGAAAATGTACAGGTTCCTTCATCTTGAAACACGTGAGCTCAAAAGTGTGTTATCGTAGGTTTGGCACAGTGTTTATTTCAGAACAACGTAAAGTTACTTATTTATTCCAACAGCTAATTAATGAATCTTTTATGAACAATTGTCAAATTGGTATTTCATTGATATTTCTTGGAGCCCCTGTGGTGTTGCCCTGATGGAATTTAAAAATAAAGATGAGCGCATGTGTTAACCAGAGACATTAACAATGTCTATGTTAAAGCTCATCTGAATGGGTCTAGTATTTTTTTGCGTGATTGAGTAACACACATACATACAGACAGGCATACAACATTAGTTTTTTATATAATCGTAATAATATATGTTTTACATAATCCTTTTTTCACTAAACACATAACAAATAATTTAAAAAAAACTGTGTCTTGGAGAGAAGTGTTTTACCTGCAGCCAAATAGTTTACTATTATCACTATATAATCATGTTACTCTCAATTTCTCATATCTACCTGCGACGGTTCTTGAGATCAAAGTGTAAGGTAAAGGAGTTGTCCAAGTCCGCAGTCATATTGTCAACCTTTCCTTACTGAATTACCAAAGAAATTTCTAGAATTGTCAAAAGTTTAAGTAAATTTAATTAGCAATAAGGTTAACTAGACTCGTTTGTTATACGTTTATACATTTAAAGTAAGTATTTTATTTTCTTCACTTTGTATGATTTTACATTTCTTAGAACAAATTCACAGACGTTTTGCAACTATGAATAGTTTTTTATGAAAGTAAATTCAGCCTGGTAACTTACGCACTTTTTCATAATGGTTGCTTAAGATAAAATACATAAAATATTTATGAAATTCATTTGCGTAATACATTTTGATATTGTGATTTATGATTGACATATATTTTAAAAATAAATTTACATCCTTAAATATTCTGCAGTATGTTGTTAAAACATTCCATGTGAAAATATACAGTATTTGATTTTATATGTGAAAAAGTTGTTTATAGTTCCTCCATAGGCATCCTTAATTAAATATAAATAGTATAAATATTTGCCCTATAATAAAATATACCTCATCTAAGAATGTGTTTCTTTCAGATCTCAAATAAAAATCATATACTATAATTAATGTGGGTTGAAGTAATATGTTGATTGGTCGAAATATTTGTCCATTTTTAACACTACTTCAAGAATATATAAATTAATATATCACGGAGAGTTAGATAACTTGAAACGCTTCTCACCATTTCCATAGGATTCCAAAATTATTTATGTTACTAAGTGAACTTAATGTAAATTATTTTTCTATGTATTATTGATTCTTAAGTACACGTCCAACGTTGGATATTCTTCATAATGACATTTTAAAGACTAAACGACCTAACATGTCGTTTCACAACATTAGCTCGACGGATTGTGACTTTGGTGCTATATTTAGCAAATATAGGGGTTTCAGCAGCAGAGGGTAAAGTTACACCGCTCCACCACTTTACTATCGTTAACTGCTTCTTTAAACTTACTATTCACAAAAAGATATGATTTTATATGTGAAAAAGGGGTTAGAGAGCCTCTAAAGTCATCCTTATTTAAAATAACATATCTCAAAAAGGGATACTTAAAACGTTATTTTACACAATGACAACACAGTTTCATGAAAGTTTTCTATATACATACATAGGGGACAGTCTCTTACAATACGTCCTTCAATCATCTCTAAACATACAACCCCTTATACCTGTTTAATAATGTTGGGTCTTAAATTTTTTTCTACTAAAAATTATATAAATCTTAGCTAAACACCCTTGTTATGCGCAATATAGAAATGGTAATTTTTATAATAAACAGGATAAAGTTATTGAAAACACTAGTGGGATTGTTTTTTTATATCCTGTGTATTGTTTAAGTAATAGTATGATATAGATACAAGGAAATAACTTCAATAATAAAGTTATTTTAATATTTAATTTTTCTTGAAGTTAATAAAAATAATTTAAATTATTTTTCTCGCTTCATAAAATAGTGTTTTTATTGCGTTTTATTGAAAAGGTAATAATTTTTAACTATTTTACCTGTAAAGTAAACCTAAGAAAAAATAAGAAGACAAAACACGTTCTCAAAAGTTTACAGAGCATGAACAGTTCTTTGTTTTCTTTGATCCGAAAGGTCATTTGAAGCATCGAGATAATTGTATTTCTCACTGTTAAAGCCATTCTGTGTGTAGAATAGAGAGAATGTCCATTTACAGTGAAAGAATCGGTTTAGTAGCTAAACCAACATTTTGTGTGGAGGGTAAGAAACACCAATTAATTATCAGTTGAAATAACATTTAGTGTTTACATAATATTTAAGTATTTTGTTAACATATTAGGCTTGGTTAATTTAACAATTACTATACCAAAGTAAACTTTTAAAACGGTAAATATGTTCTCATCTTCTATTACTAGGACAACTATGATGATATAAACACTTTACAGAAGGAAAACAACACCCACCCACCCACCCCTACACATACACATTGACTCACCCACCCGTCGCTACACGTACAGTGGTATTGAAAATTGTTATTATTATATGTAAAGGTCAAGAGATGACATTTACATATAATAATTGGGCAGTTGTACACTCTCTAGACATCTATGAAAATACAATTTAATGTTGAAAAAGTGGTAAAATATGAGTTTATAATTCTTCAGGAGGTTGATTTTAGCCACGGGAAACTCGTTTTAATTTTCAGAATAATTAAAAAAAATGTTTATATGGTAGTGAAAAACTGATTTTTTGAAAACACAGTTTTTAAATGTTTTTTCATTTTAATAGTTTTTTGATACTGGACACAATATATATATATATAGGTTTTCAATTAATCTGATATGCTAAAAAAAAAATTACTTTGCGTTAAATTCGAATACCTGGCCTGACCACAGGCTGCAATACCAGACAGTTCGTTACAGTCGAAATGTGCGGACGTTTCGTTACACCTTTGGGGCTGGTTACCTGATTTGAGCCAGCGCGTCCAGACTCTCGGTGGATCGGAAGTCACCCTCAATATGTCCAATATTTTATAAAAATGTACCAAAATACACTCCTCACATAATTCTGAAAGACTTTTTGCAAGGAAATTTTTTCTTACTAAAGAAATATTATCCTTCCGGGTGTTCCATATTTTAGGCGGAATACACGTCGTAAGACAAATAGGGTGACAAAGTTAGGTAGTTCCAGGAACGTACATCTCGTCAGCCATGATATCATCTGGTCATAATACCATCTGCTTAAAGTATCTTCCAACAAATATATATTTATTTGTTCTGTTGTAAAGACTTTAGTTTAATATTTAGTTAAATTATTTAAGAAGTGGTGATCACTCTTAATATTTTTATGTCTAATAAAAAAAATATTTAAAAGTGTAGTATGTATCTAGTTCTAAAACCTGTTTGTATTGTATTTACTGTTTTATGAGGCATACTAGATACATTATAGAGGCATATATACTAACAAATTTTATAAAAAGCATTATACTGTGCAATACTTTAGTCAGTTATCATATACTTCATATATAGTTGTTGAAAAATAACACTGTTACGTGGAGAGGGAGGTATTACACGATTTTCAGCTACAAGATTGAATAGTTAAATTATGTCAGGGGCTTATAGACAGGTTGGAATTTATAATTCACGCACTAGGCCTGGGTGGTCATCAAAGTGGTCGTTCGTGGAATGTTTCCGTTACAGGGTTAATCCCAAAGTGTAACCAAATGTCCTCTATACCTAAGAGTCCTTTTAACGAAGTGTCCTGACACCTGCCGACTGACCCTCCAGCGGTAATATTTGCAAATTTGTTTTGTTTTTGGTAGCTAGTCAAAGCTCCTATTAACATTGTCTACGGTCACCATAGGTGATTTGCCGTGAACGTAGTTTTTTTCGAAATATATTGAGAAATAATTTTGTTTGCCCAAGTATTTTCTCGTTAAATATATACCTAATTCTACCCAGTGTGACACAAAAGTCAAGATTGTATGAGTCTTCTAGAAAGTGCTTTAAATACGAGTAATGTAATGACCCTTTAAATGTAACTGGAAAAATAAATTATATCTTTTTATAAAAAGTAAAACTATAATTTAAATATAAAAAAATTTTAATATTTATTTCGTTACCATATAATAAAAAAACTGTTAATCTGTATATTTGCTACTGGCAAATAATTATAAAATAGCCAAATAAATATTTATTGTTAAATATAAATAGCCATAGTCTTTGAAAACGTCGTAGACAATAGATTTTAGCAAATAATTGGGACTGTTTATCATTTACGAGTAAAATAGAACGGTATTAGTACATTCCATAGAAAAACTCATTTTAAAATTATTTTTCTTGTTTGTGCAAATGAACTGGACATTTATTGGTGAATGACATATATTTTTTATTATTATAAGTAAAGAATCAATGAAATAGTTCATTTTCTTTGTGTTAGTATTAACAACTATTAGATTGAGTTAACATTTACAAGACATGTGGTGTTAGACATGTGGTGTTTAACAAGGAAAAGGGATACGATTAACGTCATAATGTTGTATAATCATGTGACATCATACAAAAGAACAATCATACTACTTCATACTACTGGAAAACATTAAAAATTATCTGTAAAATACTTACTATTGAAATACGATGAGGATGAACAATATCACTCTATTTTGATTGTACGGTCTTTACTTAGGTATGTAATATATAGAGGAATGTTTGCTTGGGTCAGAGCCTGTGTACTGGGTACATTTATAGAATATGTAGGTACCTCTAGGGGAACTCCTTGATTACAATTATTAGGTACACTTATGGATACAACATGTAACTCCGAGTAGAGTCATCAGTGAGTCCAACAACCAAAACACATTCTAAGACCATATAAGCTCTGTTAGAGTCACTTTTAAAGAACTTGAATAACTTTGCAAACAAACAATATAGTGTTTATTTATTTATTTAACTATACATTTATTTTAAAATTTTCGCCTCACCAAGATTGATTTAACTTGTCGGTGAGGTCCATGTAATAAAAATTAAATATATTTATGATTCTTTTGTGAATCCCTCTGGACTGAGAACGATGAGCGTGGTTCACCAAAATCGATCACCATGATATTTGTGCATTTTGTAATTGTATTGTAATATATTTGTGCATTATGTGCTTATTTTGTAATAAATTGTGTGTTGTGTTACATTTTAATTGTACTGGATTAAATATATACAATTCTTTCGTATTATAAATGAGATGGTTTAGGGTGGCACTAAAATCTTATACTTGATTCGGCAGTTACAATGACGGTGAAAGTTAGGACGTGCCGCCCACGGTTGCAATGTCACTCAATATTTTATTTTACACAGAAGAAACTGGTTTGCATTTTTAAACTCCTGCCCATTCCAGTGTCTTTCTTGCTCAAAAAAGTTGTTCATCTACATCTGTGCGTAATGTAAGTCGTGTTCGTCTGTCCGTTCTGGAGTTTCATGAAGTGCGATCCGTGGCCGAAACTGCCCATCACACAACCTGTTGCTTTTCCTAATATAATATTGTAATATTCGTGAAATCTCAATTAACAAGAAATAAATTACAATATGTTACATTAACGATGTGAGTAAAATATAACTTTGTTTTATAAGTTAATACGTTATTATAAGTGAGGAAAATACCGCTGTTATTATATTACAATATCGTTTATGAATATTATGAAAGCAAGAAAGTAATACAGTGAAATGTGTTATGAGTTTCATAAACTCACTCATCACTACACTCCTAGTTTATGAAACTGAAGTGTAGTGATGAGTGTTGTGCTGAAGCTGGAATCATTGTGAGGTATAGAGGTCATTGTCTTTGGATTTCGTATTAAGGTACTTGCTGTAATTAATATTAGTATAGCTAAATTATTAGAGTATGATCTCTTTTACAGTTAAAAATTTTGCCCATTATACATAAATCCCAATCAACCAGAGAAACTTCTGTGTTTTGTGTTAGGTACTTTTATAAAATTTGCATCATTGTATAATTGTTATTTTATCATTAAGTTAGTTTATTTTAAAAACTAAAACCAGATCTGAGTGTGACTTTCTAACATGAGAGTATTATAAGTAATATAATACTAATAATATACGTAATACCAACACTTAAAATTATATGATATTAAATTATTCTTCTAGTGCATGATTATATTTTCGCAACTTACAATATTTAAAATTTGATGATTTAAGACATAGAAGAAAACTTTTCCATATTACAGAATAGGTATGAGTGCACAAGATCCTTCATCACACGTCCGCAGTGAAATTTAGCCCTTACAACCATTGCCATGCGCCTACCCACCCAACGATACACAAATGGTGGTATTGGTCATCCCACACATATACATTATCACATATTATACATTTACGATGGTATTTGTAATTACAAATATGAAGAAGTAAAATTGTCTTCAATACAACGCATTTCTAATGTAGATCTTTTGCCAGCCAAGGGCCACCCCAATCTAATTGTAACCATAAAAGACAAATATTGAGGGAACTCCAACAAATGTTATCCTTATGGTATGTCCTAAAAGTTCCAGAGTCATTAAAAATATCAAAAATTACTTATGTATTGAGTAAATAACTATTTAATTTATTAGTAGGTATTTTACTCACAAAATTGATTGTTTGCTATTGGATTAATAAGAAGTATTGCGGGAAGCTTGAAGTACTTCTGAAGGTTATCTTGACAAACAAAATTGGCAGATCAAAGCTCTGTATGGTGAAAAGGAAATTGACTGAGTACCAAGTTTTTAATATTTTCCCAATTAGTTAATATAAATGTTATCTCTTGAAAGTGTATTTAATAAATTGATCTGACAAATTTATTTTTATACAAATCTTTTTATAATCAAATAAATATTACATAGATCAAGTTGATTTCAAAGAATTTAAGAAATTCTTAATATCTTGAACTCTTATATGTATATATCGTCTTGCTATATTATATACGTACCGGTATGTAATATTATATAATGGCTCGATATATTACAAAACCTTATTGTTTATTGCGTTAACATTTATATTTACTTGCAATTTCGATTTCTCAAGCTAAATGTGCTTATATTTATCGGTATAAACTATTCAATTTATTTAACATAATACGCATATTATATTTCATTATCCTAACATATAATGCAATAACAATTGAAACTCAACCTAAAGAGAAATTATAATTATGCTTTCATTGTAGCATTTATTGGGTACTATCAATTTGAAATATTATATTTTAATAACTAATGGGGGAATAAAATAGTTTGTCAAGTGGACAATGTGTTATAGAAATGCTACACCAGTTACAGTTGTTGGGAACCAGCTGGTTATGAGATAAGATTGTCATAACTCCAAGTTCTTTGTGCAATGAGCTAAAATGGCTTTACATACAAATGGTACAATATCATCCATCTTGCTCAGCTAAAGTGGCTTTACTGTGCTTGTCTATAGTTTGTTTTAGGTTATATTCTTATACTTTTGGTTAAAAAAAGTTTCATATAACAAATATAATTTTTTACCTGTAACGAAAATATATGCATAACATTGAAAGAAAGAAAATATTTATATGTTTTTGAATAAATATGATTAGACTTTCTTTGAATCTTTAAGATTTTTTGAGGCTATTGTTTGATAATTTTAGTGTTATAAATTCTTTGGCCATCATGGATCTATTTTTCAGAAGACTAATTTGGAACTGTTAACCGGATTTTCTTCTGTAATATGTTTGAAATATAATTTAGTAGATATTTTAGTGAAGATTGTTTATTGTTTATTATGTTATGGTTTTGAACAATTCAAAAGCATAACAATGTATTAAATGAATAATTTATCATACAAATTAAAATTATTTCAAGTTTTTTAATTGATGTACACATGATATGTGTCAATTTGAAAATTAGCGTATTTTTGTTTTTCCAAATTATTAAAACTAAACAATAGTCCAACAAAGACTATTTCATATTGGTCAGAAAGAATGCAAATAGTCAATGGAATATCTAAATACACCAACTCAGTATGTATTACTCGTACAATATATGAAAAAGAGCAATGCAATATTATTTTAAAACAAAATTAAAAATTATGCTAAAATTAAGAAAACTAAAATATTACAAATGTCTTTTCTTAATTTAAACTTTACGTTACTATGATCCTTAGGTTTGCCTCACCACCCATAAGTGCATGTTAGATAATAGTAATGACCTATTAAAAATATATTTAGTTGATAGTTTTCTTTTAATGAAAATATATAAATTATTATCTGACAAATATAAAATATTGTTAGCCTAATTATACAACGCGTCACATTAAATAAGTCCAATATAATGAATACAACTCAATAACTGATGTAATCTTATTATGTTGAATTGTTGAAGTAAAATGGTCCAAAACGTATTGGTTAAGGAAATTGAGCGGTAAAGGGCTTTTAACCCCAATTATGGTAACTAATCCAATTATAAGGGAGGTTTATCTAAAAGCGTATTGGTCCTCGTGTATTTTTAGGACCACTTCATTCTGATGTGCCAAAACCTTGGGATTTCAACAAGCAGCTAAATATATTTATAGTTAGTACGGTAAATCATATATGTTGAAGATATTTAATAAATAATTTGTACATAAACATAAATTACACAAAACATTAAATGAAAACAAGCAGTTTTATTTATTAAATGAATATTCACGAAATCCTATAAAAAACATTTATAATCGAATTGCCTCTTTGAAAACTAGACTCACAAAAAAAGTCTTAAATATCCTAACAACAATTAAGATTGGCAATTTGTGGGTTGTGTAGGTCAGAAATTTTATAAAGCTGTAAAACAATAATTTTCTTCATATAAATTGTACGTTTGGAACAAAACATGCATATTTAAGAACTGTCATTAAACAAAAACATTTATAGTTCTAAAACTATGATAAAAACTACAATGATTTAGGATATACAAATCAACTAAAGCAATAGGAAACCTAAGTTAAAAATGAGTCAGTAACATACTCTTCTGAAATCACAATAAAGAAATATATATTTCTTCTTCATTATCAAAATTACTTAGTTTTAACGTATTTACACAGTTTCAATTGATCTATAAACATTTCTTTCATATATTACAAGTTTTTATTAATAACACGAATTCGAAAATTTTCGTCGTTTCTACACCATTTTTCATTATTTCAGTCTACATAAATTATTTCTCCAGATATGACAGGGAAGTACTCTCGTGGTAAATTACATTTATAAACCATATGAACGATCATAACACAAACAACAGTTAACCACGAAAGACGATATTTGCATAAATATTTGTCGTAAAACGTCTAATAGCCCGTTTCCTAAGACAGGCATCCAAATTCGATGTAAATATTAAATTAGTAAGAAAGAAAGATATACTAGGATATTAAATTATATTATGTTAAGTGTGTGAAAAGTGTTTTTATATGTAATACTAGTTGCGTTTTGATATGTATATATTTTTCAATAAAACACGTATAAATATAATACATATTCTAAATACGAATTTAATTAAATTTAGTTTTTCTTTAAGATATGATTTCTGGTTGTCAACAATTTTTCTGCACGATGAAACATTTCCACTGTTAATATAACTTATTTTTAACAGTTTTGAAGAAAAGCCGTTTTTATTTGTTTATTTTTCTTTTTGTTATTTTTTAAGTGAGTAATACCAATTACATACTTTACAAAACTAGATTTTCATTTTCTCAGCATGTGTTAATATGTAGAAGACATTTATATAAAAATTTATTTTATATATTATCCTTCATTTAGGTACGAATACATTACGAAATAGTTTTGCTAAAGAAATACAATTGAATTCAATTAAAAATCAAACATTTATCCTAAAATAGTACTTGAACTTAAAAACATAATTTAGTTTAAAATAATTAGATGGTATGTACAGAAACTCTGTTTACATGAACAGAGAAAAATAAAAATGTTTGTTTCTACTTGAATTGTTCACAAAGACTATAACATCTGTTTGCTAATATTGAAAACTCTGTATTCAGTTATTTATTCAAAAAGTAATATTTTGTTTTTTTCAATTTATACATTACTTTGTAGTAGAATACGTAGAACAATTTGGGCCGTATCACGGAAATACAATTGGCAGGGTGACAATGTCTACAGTCTTCTTCTCACTCAACAATAGACTCCAAACAATGGTCTGGAACAATCCCAGACTGGAATTGTTTTGCGTACTGGTTCTTTATGGAGAAGTTTTTGAAGCCTCACCCTTTATATATTATATTGGGCACAAAATAAAAATTAAAAGGTATACTTTTTTTAAGTAAAATTAAATTATTTTATCTACTGTACAAAATACGTCTCCGAAACACGTTTTAATAGATTATTTTTTTTGACATATGTATATAAATATAAAATTTACGACTTAATTAAGTTACATAAAAAAGGAAAGCACAAGGTTTTCCCAACTCGTCATTTTGTTTGTGGTGTATCGAGACTTAAAGCAAGTCGTGCGACCAAAGTTTATCTAATAAAAAGATAAGTTTAAATTATATATACCGATATTAAAATGTACAATCTTTCTCGCTTATGTTGGAATGTAACTATATCATATAGTTAATTATATTAGACTAATGGCTTAGTGGCCATCACAATAAATGTAGTCTCTTAATCAATTTAACAGTTAAATGAAATGTTAATGATTTTACCTGTGGTTTATTCTATAAAGACGCATTTCATTTAGAGATAAACTTTATTTTACAATTATGTAATCCCACAAACGAACAAACATGTAAAAGCACATATTTTATTCTTTTTTTTCACTTGTTAGAATACCAGCATTAATAAAGAGTTTTTCATATTACTATTGAATGGATTTATTAAAACGATAGTAAACCTACGTATATATATGTTGAATGTCTCAATTAAAATAAAGTAAGATCTTTAATTAAATAAACTTTATATATAAATAGTTCTAGTGAACTAAATATCCTAAAAAAATGGTTAGTTCAACTATCTCTGATTTAACGATATAAAAATTCGGGAATTTTTGTTTTCATCGTAAAATAAAAGTATTATAAGTCAAACTATGCCTTAAATGCTTTGTAATGGCCAGATAGTGTTTACTGTAGATCACTTTACTAAATATCATTTTACGTTTTATTTTAATACAATATTTTGTAATCACACTCATAAAAATATTGTATTGTTTTAAAATACTGGCTATTATAAATTATATGTAACTGATTGACTCATAGTACAGTTACTACTCAGGCAATATTTTCAGGCAAAATAATATTTCTTATTTTTTTTCCTATTAGCTCATGGGTACAAAATGATGTGTCAAAAATAAACAGCACTTAAGCCTAATCGATACATATTATTATCATTTTATAAGTAAGAATTTTTACGATCTAAAAATAATGTCTACTATTATAGAATGCAACATCAACGTAGATTGTAGCAAGGGTAGTGGAGATTTATATCAAGTGGAGATATATATTGATTTCCAATTGATCTTTGGTTTTAGAACTATTTCGTATATACCATTACTTAATATAATTGTTATTTTTTCTCAATAATGTAATTTTAAAACTAGTTTTGTAATATTTACTAAAATATTGTTACTTATGGCTAATTAGAGCAGCACTGAGTTACTAATTATGGCAAGGTTTTGGTATGTTTAGAAAATGTGTTAGTAAAGTCTAGTAAAATTGCAAATCCAAAGGAACTTACAAGTAAAGGTGGCATTTTTGATATTGGAAATTGTAATATTGGAAATTGGAAATAATCTGTATTGTTATAACAGTTTGTGGATTTAAAATACATTAATATATTTAGAAACATAGTTAATTAATTTTGCATTAGTAATGATTAATAAAATGTTCCGTGTAGCAAAATTAATTTGAAAATTGAATAAGCATACAAAATCTGTTATTAAATGTTGTATGCTAATTCCATTTTTTATTGCTTTAAATTATATTTATTTGCTTTTAAGAACTTCTTAACTGGCTATCTATATATTATAATTACAACACATAATTATAATAAACTTAAAAATAATTATAAAAACATATGTTTTACCTATATAAACGTTTTTATATGAATGATGAGTGATTTTTTATGATAATTGAAAATGGATAAATTATACTATTAATTTATTTTTAGTTACAACTACAAAACACCAAACACTAAACTACTGAAAGGCTTGGTTTCGTAAAACTGTCTTTTATTGTTATTATCTGATCTCCCAAAAATGTATCTGGCCGGCCATTAGCAACATTATGGGCCTCCACTCTCCCTCGGGAACACTGTTCCAGTTCGGCCTATCGCGCTTTTATCTGTATACTGTGACATATTTATGTCCAATACAGGCAATAATTATAATGTTTGGGTGGATATGTCTCTCAGTTGATCGTGTAAATATTACAAACCATTACACATTTAAATTTATTGAAGCAGTACAAAATATCTACATTTATAAAGTCGGATCATATCAGCGAGTATAGGTCGAAGGCAAACATATTGACAGTTAAACAATGTTGTGACCTTCAAACTGCTATCGTTGTTCATAAAACTTTGTTAACGGAGTGTCCCCAATATCTCAGAAGGAAACTGGTTTTCAGGTCTGAGGTGAGCGTTCGCTTCACTCGGCAGGAAGGCTTGCTGCACTTGCCACGGGTCAAAACTGAACTCGGGAAGAAGGCTGTTTCTTATTTCGAACCCCAAGCCTACAATGCCCTTCCAACTGACCTCAAATTGGCAAACCTTTCAGTGTTCAAAAGGGGTTTGAAGGATTTATTTTATGCCAGTAATAATTAGTTTTTTTGATCAGAAATGTACCTTAAATATGTTTAATATAAGAACTATTGACAACAGTTTTATTGAAAAACAAAGAATTGTACTTTGAATAACGTGTACTCAATAAAGACATTCAACATAGAATTACAAGAAAAAATGGTCCTTTACTATTTCAAAAGAAATAATTTTTCATTTTGTTACTGATAGTGACGGTAAAATTAAAGCATTTTTCAGGTAAAACTAGTTAAAAGAGTTCCTTTCGTTATAAAAAAAGTATTATTATTATTTCAACATTTAAATTATTATTTGAAACTTTAAATAATTATTTTAACAGTAAATAAAATTATTATTTAAGTGTTTTAGTTAATATGTCCAATATGAAAAACCTGGACAACGAGTTTCAGATAGAGCGACCCATCTTTAGGTTCCCTGTAATGTTACGCTCTACATTTCATCTTTTGACCAAAAAACTAGTAGCGGTGCGTGTATAATTTGACATTTAAAAAATAATCGAGGGATGTGTAAGAGTATATTAGTGTACTAGACCATTAACACAACTACAACTCTGTTTTGACGTTTGACATATGTTTATGTAAATAGTGTTTTAAATTAGTCCTTAAAATCTGTTTACTGTAAATAATACATTTAATGTATAAAAACACTAAAAACTCCATTATTATACCATTTATTTCGTTTCAAATAAAAATAATAGTTTTATAAATGTATCTTACATTCTTACATATGAGACGCCAAAACAACGTTGTTGGTATTTTAAGGGGAATATGAATGGTTATATGAGTGTAGGATGAGTAAGGATGAGTGTAGTCTGGTTACTATCTGAGTTCAACTGTTCCTCAGAAAGGGCAATTTATTAATAGCCCAACAACCAGGGCAACTAAGGGACCTACAGCTTTACGTGGAATCCGAACCACGTAGTGCTGGTCTGATTTTCAGCTAATTGACAAGCCTGATACTCAGTTATCTCCCCCACAGAACATCCGCAAAATGATCACCACCCAAAATAGACACCCCAGACTTCTCTAGTAGTGTCCACGCCGATAGCAACCATCAAGCGGACGCCATGCCGGTATTAAGAGGACCGATCATCCAACCTATCGCCTACAATCTCCCAAACACTTTGTCCCCATGTAGCTGGGTTACAGCACTGTGCCACCAGTGCCGACTTTGTGATAACTTTGCAATTGTTGAGATTAAACGTGAAATGGGTTATTTGTTTTAAATATTGGTCTACACCTCATCTAATAGCATTGGATGTTTGGTTTATCAATTAAAAAAGGATAAATTATTATAAGTTGTAATATTATATCATATTACTTTAAAAATGTGTATAATATGCTTACTGTTAATCTAAAACTGTTTGACTGGATATTTTATTTAAAAATTAATTAATTCTTGCATTTAGATTAATTATGCGTTTGTACATTTGCATTTAAACAGACAGATCCCAAAATGAGTACACTTCTAGTAAAATATACTTCTTTCAAGGCTATTTACTTGACTATAAATAGGTAGTCTAAATTTACCAGGATGATTGTACAACTAAAGAAAAAAAATAAAAGTAATGTCAGGAATATTTTAAGTTTTGCGGTAGGTACAATATTTCTGAACTAAGATGTGAAATATCAACGTACATATTTTTATGTTTTTACCTTAATATTTCATTCGAATAATAATTAATGTTTGTTGTGATAAGCAAATTAATATATATTTGTGGATTTTCACAAACTTTTATTTCCTTCAAACAACTATTGCTACTAAAATACACTAGCATAGATTTAAAACTCGCTTATTGAAATAAGCGTTTAAATATAACATTTTTTAAGGGAATTACCAAATTTCATAAGTACTATAAAAATATAAATTTACTACTTTATTACAATAGCTCATAATGGAAAGATTATGAATAACATACTTCATTAGAAAGTATCACTATATTTGTAAAACATGAGGAGACGTATTGTAGAAGTTTAAGATATTTTTTAATGTAAAATACATTATATTCTGCATAAATGCCACATTATGGTATAACAAAGGTTTTTTAATTGAGATTAACCAAACTGAAGACCGAAAAATTACCACACTGTAAACTCTATCTGTGTCACCACAATATAATTCACCCCGGGGAGTAAATTAACAAGCTACAGGGAGCCTGTATTGTTCACGTAAATGAGTGATGTTTATACTAAACTCAATGTATGTAAGCTAAATTTATAGAAAGATAAACCACGAGCTCCACTTAACTATTTTTATTCATACAAAAAACTCTGTTGATAACTTTATCTGTGACACCACAATATCATTCACCCCGGGGAGTAAATTGACAACCTACGGGATTTCACAGAGAAAAAACAACCCTGTACTGTTTTATGTAGAAAAGTGATATTTATACTGACCTCAATCTATGTAAACTAAATTATATATTAATAAAAACAAGTACCACTTAACTTTAAGTCAGAATAAAAAAAATTATATCAACTCTACAAGGTTGGGCAAAATTCTGATATATATTTATTAATTTCAAAACCATTGAAAGAAACATTTGCAACTTTGCAGTTATGTACATGTTCCTATACCAAGTATTTAGACATATTTTACTTCTTATTCCCATAGCCAGGTGATGGCCCATGAAGAATTCATACAATTTTAAAAACTAAGCAAACCTCGAATTACGCCTCAATTGAAAGGTCTTTGTTTGTAAAACATAAGAATGCAAATCTGAGGATCAAAGGATTTTTCAGTCAGAAGATATAGTCACTAAAAGAATTTAATGTCAGGGTTGGGCAAAAGTCTGGAATATACTTATTAATTTCAAAACTATTAAAAAAGTAATAAAAATGTATAGTTATGTACATGTTCCTGTACCAAACATATAGACATATTTCAATTTTTTTTTGCATATCCAGGGGATGGTCTATGACGGAAATCATAAAACTTTTAAATATAAGCCTACCTCGAGTTATACCTCATTTTAAAGGTCTTTGTTTGAAAAACACAAGAGTGCAAATCTGAGGTCAAAAGTATAACCCTGCTGACTGCTGACCTTCAGTCTCAGCCTAACCACTGAGGATGCCACATCGTAGCATGGGCGAAACGTCTGGAACTGTATATATTGTAAATAGTCCTTTGACGCGGTTGACACCGGAAGAACTAGTTGTTAATAATGACTCCAGCCGCTTAAGCTTACGAAATAGGATTAAGCTTACGAAATAGGGAAAAGTATAACCCATTCACAAAGTACAGTGATTCAAAGAATTTGATGCCATATTATTGATTCTTCTTAGTTATAAGGCTATTTATTTAACAGTTTCAGATCCCTGTTGCTGAGTATGTTGTTGATTGTTAACAATCGTAACAAACGACTGCGTTATAAAAATAGCTATTCTATTAAACTAAGATAAAAATAATAAAAAAATATTTTGACAGAAGATTTACCTAAAATAGTTTAAGAATATTATTATAAACATTTGTTACTTATTTTTTGTGAAATTTAATTTCTCATAGTTAGATAAATTATTGTTATACGCAGCAATAGATAGTAACTATCTTACTTTTGTCTCAAGCAGTGCTACTTAAATGACATTATATTCTTTGAGAGGCTTTATTTTCTGACTGGGTTATCTTTTTTACCTCGGATTTGCACTCTTGTGTTTTACAAACAAAGACCTTTAAAATGAGGTATAACTCGAGGTAGGCTTACATTTAAAAACTGTAAGACTTCCTTTATAGGCCTTCACCTGGCTATACAAAAATTAAAATATGTCCATATGTTTGGTATAGGAGACATGTACATAACTACAAAATTTCATTAGTTTTTTACTAGTTTTAAAATTAATAAATACATTCCAGACTTTTGCCCAACCCTAACATTAAATTCTTTGAGTGACTGTATTTTCTTACTGAGTCATCCATTTGACCTCAGATTTTCACTTTTGTATTTTACAAACAAAGAAACGTAAAATGAGGGTTAGCTCGAGGTAGGCTTAGATTTAAAAATTGTAAGAGTTCCTTTATCGGCCATCACCAGGGTATGCGAAAAACAAGTAAAATAGGTCTAAATGTTTGATATAGGGACACGTACATGATTGCAAAGTTTCATTGCATTTATTTCAATTATTTGGAAATTAATAAATATATTCCAGACTTTTGCCCAATCCTGTATATGTGACACCACAATATCATTTGCCCTTGGGAGAAAATTCACAGCTTACGTACGGCGCTTCATATGATAATTCCTTACCGTTTCATGTACACGAATAACAGTATCTATACCATAATCATTGTAAACTAAAATTTAATTAAAACAATAATAACTAAGTAATGGTTGAAATAATACTAATTCCTCGTATGTAGCGTTAACATATTGTTATGTCCGTCTCAAGCACTAATATTTTGTAAAGAACTTTCAAACTAATAAACAAATGTAATTGTAAAAATATATATTTCATATTATTCCAAATGTAAAAGAATATGAAGGCATACGTGCCAATAAAAAATGTTAGATAAGATTAAATCTGCAACTTAATTATTTTATGGAAAAAATATTTACTGTACAAAACATACAAATATTAGGTAATGAATGAGTCAGCTTTAAGTTAATTGTATCCATCAAACTGAAAAACCTTAAAAGTTGAAAATGTGTTAAAAAACTCTATGTGTAGTTAATTTTACATTGTATTTTTTAAAGCACCTATTATAATTTCACAAGGATAAATAATATAAAATAAATAGATATAAAAGAAAAATGTATTAATAGATGTATTAATTCTTAATTATTAATAATAATAATTCTTAATTTATTAATAAAAATGTATTAATTCTTTTCAAAAAACAAAGACATCATAATGTGTTGTGTATAAATTCTACAGCCCTAAATCCACAGGTACAAGAAGTCGAGCTTTGATAATTTTTATGAAAATAATAATTTATCTGTGTTTAATTATACAGTTAATACAGTAAAGTTGGATTTGATAAAAATATTTGAATGTTTACACTGTTTTATTTAATATAGTTCGAGAAAACTATCGCTGTTAATGTGACTTCTTGATATCCCAAACCATTCCCAAAACTATTTACTACTGCCATTGTTAATTTTTTTAACAACAGGTATTAAGATGGTAATACAAAACACACTGAGAGTAAATGCTGGCATTTTGGTCTAAGATTGAATCTTGAGACTGTAGAGAGAAAATTCCAGGTTTTAAGTAACCTGAAAAGAATCCTAGACTAGGTCAAGGATTACGTACAGTTTCTATGTGACAGAATAAACCAGAGGTGAAACGGATAAATGTATCGGAACTTGATATGAATGTACGGAGAGTCATTAGACACTACGCTATCCTAAATAGAGTAAACAAAAGTCGAAACATATTAAAAATTACAACGAAACATATTAAGTCTGTAAATACTGTCATTGTAGGTGATTTTTTTTTTAATTTTTAGCAATAAATATCATGTTTTTTTTATCATAGGCCGACTGCATGTACTAACTATATCACTACATTAAATATGAAGCTAGTGAATGTTTGAATAGTAATTTTTTAATAATTTTACAAGTAAAAATGTTTCTTATGTTTTCACGAGTGCTCTTTTGCGATAGATAATGTAAATAACTATATTTGCAAATAAATATAAAGGAAACAAGCGTAATTATAAATTAACTAAAGGGAATTTTTTTATAAAATAATTACTAATTTTTATCTAAAATCAAGTATTTATTTGTTTGGATACTGAAATAAATTCATATATATCTTGTCAAAAATACGTTTGTACTGATACAATACTTTATATTTCCAATGTACGGAACAACAGTGATATTTCTTAAAATTACTGCTTTCTGGTTTGAAACACATATTTTTCATCCTTGGAGTGACATGTTTTTATCTATATTTAATTATATATTTATCCAATAATATACATTTTAATTTTATAAGTTTATATATGTCATATTTGAAGGCGGCTGAAACAAATAAAAAATATAACCATAACCTAGTTCTCTACCCTGCCACAACCCACATAAAAAGTGTTGTTAATGCCCAAAGTGTATTTTGTCAATCGTTTTCTATTATACACAGACTTTAGAACAGCATGTCTCTCAAAAGAATCCCAAATACGAAATGTTTGTTAAACGTTAAAAGATTGTATACTGTCGTACATATGATTATCATGTTTATTTAATTTTATCTGCAATACCCTTTTCTACAAAATATTAAATGAATATAAAAAATTAACTTAAGTTTTAAAAGTGTTGTTATTCATCACTTATTGCTTTCTAATCAAAAATAGTTTTCATTTCATCATATTTATGAAAACTGGCACATTTAAAACAAATATCTTGTATGATGATATACCTAAGAAGTTTGTGTTCTTAGGCCATACCATTAAACAATACTGAATATGCTTTTATCACTTATAAATACAGATAAATCGTTACTTTGTTTTCATTTTTATGATACTAAAATATAATATCTGATTTATTAAAATTATTGAATGACAATTGTTATTGATAAATATAGATTTTTTATTAAATTACTATGGGTGAATCAACAAATATATAACCAACTGAGTTTTTGGGATATGTTAATTATTATTGTAAACAGTTCTGTATTAAATGTTTTTTTGGTTACTTAATGATATCTGAGGTTGTATATGGATTATTTATAAGCAGTTTCTGAGCTTAATGGTAAAGGTAGCAACCCACTCCGACTTCAGTGGTAACTCTGGATGAATATATGATGAGGAACTAAGAGACAGTGAAGCTACACATCTCAAGGAGAAATATTAATTTATCTGTTAACGCTAATATTATATATATATTTGAAATAATATTAGTCTAAATAACCAGGTAAAAACTGCTATAATGTATGTTTTATAAACGGAGGAAATGCTAAAACGTATGGTTAAAATAACATGAGATGCATTAGTTCGTAACGTGAAATACCACAATTCATACTCTACTATCGGTATAAAGGTCTAGATTCTAAGTTCTTTTAGATTCTTGTTGCATTCAAAATATTTATTTAGGTCAACCAAGCTAAAGGTGATGTGAAAATTGACAAAATACTTTCAAACCAAATTATATTCACGTAAAAGACGCAGACATAATAGTGCTGTTTAACTTTTAACCTATGGACTACAATCACTATCAAACCATGAGAGGAATCATGGGTAACATGTACAAAGTATTCCATAATGAACTATACCTTGGATTGCTGTTCATTCACCAGTTCCCTTACTGTGGTTATAGTAACGCCATATTAAATTTGTTTCCCTATATATTTTTTGACAAGTATACTTTGTTATTTCATTTATGTTACTGATTATGACGGAGCTGATAAAGAAACGTAGCAAGAAAATAAAAATTTACATTAATTATGGGAATCAAAGAATTCCATGATTTATTGACTATAATTTTAATTTTAGCTAAACCGTGTGGTATATTGCTACCTACCTTGTTTAGTGGCAACAGTTATATGAGTTTGTTAAATGTATAATTGTGAACGTTTGTAATTATTAAGAGAAACATTTTGTGGCGGATCACATCAAATGTTTACTTTGTAATTTGGTTTCTTTTGAATACTTTAAACCTGACATATTACCTTTCGTTATATTTTAGAGGAGATTGTAAACTGGGACATTTATCAGCTGAAAACTGTAACATTATTGGTTTAACAGATTATAATAAATGTAGATGTTTTCTCTTTGTCATCTTCTGAATGTTAATGAACCTACTAAGTATGTAGATTGGCCGAACTTCAAATGTTCTATTATCCAGTGATGTTTGTTCAGGGCAGATTGTGTACAGAAGGTTGGGTCATCGAATATGAAAGGTGTGGACCTTACCGGAATCTATCAATGTATTTATAGTTCAGTTATCAGTTATACATGAACTATATTATTATATGATGTTTGATTAAAACATATTTTATGATAATTTGTTGTACTAAACTGAAACAAATATTTTACTTCTATACCTTAAACGCATCTCTCAACTATGATAAAATTATAGTTTTGTCAAAAATGACTAAATAAAACAATTATATTCATTGTAGTAAAAATATACAGTCAATAATGAGAACGTATGAAAATGTTTGTCAAAATGATCTTTATTAGATAAACTAGGTATATGACCTATATATTTTAGAGTATATACAAGGTAACACTATCACCATTTCAATAATATTTTGTCTCTAGAAAATTAGGTAATTTTTATCAAACAGAAAGCAAACAGTTGGCAAGCATTATATTTACGGTGGTAAGCAATATTACGTATTTGTTTTCACTAACCATTGTCATGAAAGTCAATAAGATTTAATAAAGACTTGTTAAATCGAATTTGGGGTGTTAATGCAACATATATTTTAGTTTATTCAGATCACTTAGCCATAAAATTTACTATAACTTAAATTATCTCCAGTCCGAGAAAGTGTAGCTTTAAATAAATAGACTTGATATCAACGTGGAAACTATTTGTGTGTATTTGACAGTTTTTAGAATTATTCTCTTTTCCTATTGATCCTTTAAATATTAAAACAAATTATGCACTATTATTTAGTCCTATTTCTCGTAAATGTTCTCGTATATTTAGATTTTTAATAATTTATTTTATTTTAAGTAAGGCTAAATAAAAAAAATTAAATCTAATTCCCCGAGTGTATCAGTCTTCACGTTATATTATGATTAGGAGAAGGTTATATCACTTAATTATAATAATGTTATATCTAAGAGGCCAAGAAAGGTTGGAAAAATGTCAGATATATAAAGAATTCCCTGCACTCCAATCCACTGAATCGAAAAGATACATCTTAACGTCACAACAGTTTTTAATTTATACGTATAACAGCTGGTTATGTTTATAATGCTTGTGGCGATGTATAAATTTCATATTTTAATGTGGACTTTACCGTATATACCATAATATTCTATTTTTAAAATAATTAAACGACATTTTAAACAATATTAACATGTATTACATTAATTTTAATTTACTTAAAATTCTGAAGAAATTTATATTTTCTTCAAGTTGAATCTTCTTAAAAAACCCTATATATTTGGACAACATTAAGTTCAGCAAAGTAATAGTTTTATTTTAACAGCAATACACAGTTAAAATACCAATATTTTTGTAATATGTAAAACTAAATCTAAAACATAAAAACCTCTCAGATATAATCACCTAAAAATCTTATCAATAAAAACACTCATTTAGTGTATTTTCAATAGACACTGAAAGGAGTTTAGAACATATATAAGAATAATCGAACAAAAAAAACAAAACCCATTTATATATTAATTTTGAATTAATATCTAAAGCACATACATTTAATTTGTATAATTGAGTAAACATTTATTAACATAATTGTTCGTTAGGATAGTAAATTGAATTTATATTTTGTTAAATTTTTCAGGTCAATATGAATGCTTGAAGCCTACATTGTATTACTGTTTGCAACTTTATAACGATGCTCTATCCGTAACCAATCATAGTTTAAAAGCTTTTCCATGGTTTTTTTAATAATAAACAATTATTATTAAAATTAATAATTGGTTAATATTAATAGAAATTAATTTTTATTAATTTTATTAATATTAAAAATATTTTTTTAATAATTAATACCGCTTAACCAATTAATACTTTTTAATTGGTCAGTAGCGTAGTTGGTTCAATCCAAGCTTCATATGCTAAAGGTTCTCAGTTTGATCCCAATCAGAGTCAATACATTTTGAGAAGGATCAGCTGATAATCACCGGCTGTTCATTTGTCATTGGGCTATTAATTAATGACACTTTCTAAGGAATAAGTCGGCCTTAGTTTGTAACAATGACTATATTCGCTCATCTACACTCATCACATTCATTCGAAATCCATATTCGCCCATATCTTGACGATCGGCGTCTTACGAATAAATAAAAAAAAATAAATAAAATGATTGAAAATGATTGGTTTAAAAAATTACTGTATGTAAATATAAGTTTCCATTTTAAAAGAACAGTATTTTTTGATTACATCAAAGAACTAGTTTACCAACTAGGTTTAGTTAATAAAAAGTATAAATAACTGGTAGGTGTTATTTATTATTTTTGTTTCATTCTATTCCTTCATGTGTCTAAATAATATTGGTATAGTAAATAAAGTTGAAAAACCCACAAAACCTTAAGAATAATGTAACATAGGCCACGGCTTAGGCATAAACCTTATAAAATGTTTTATTGATCATTAGCTCAGTAACAAAACTTTTAAGGTGTTTCTAATTACTTTTAAAAATATATCCCAATGTTGATAATATTTTTGAAGCTTATTCATATACTCCCAGTAAACTCAAAACTAAAATTTTAAATTACGTAAAAAAATTTTAAAGTATAAAGATCAAACACAATTTTTGTAGCACAAGTCGAATACCAAAGTAATTTTTAACGTTACGCAACTCTATATATAGTTATATTTTAGAATATTTGTATATAATTATAGGTTATTTTGTATGTTGGACTTTCATCAATTCAAAAGTGCAACCCTGGTCATTGTTCATCAGACGAATGGAAAATTGTCATGGACTTCATAAATACATTTAAAATACAATTAATCCTTATTAGAATGTTAAAATAAACAATTAATTTTCATTACTGTTCAAACAACAGTATCATAACAAATGTTAAAATTTGTACACTGTAGTTAACAAAGAAATCAAGGCAGTAATAATGTTTTTGTAGAAATATTAAATATAGTTTAATGTTAATTTACATTTAAAAATGTGAATTATAGTTAACAATAAATACTAAAAGGAAAGAAATATTGGTGATATATACATACATGTATCGATTAGATTGTAGTTTAATTATGGGTTTCAGAAAAAGTAATAATTTAAGAAATAATGACATTTTGTATTAAAACCTTATGCAATCTATTTAAAGCTCTGGTTTTCATTTAAAGAAGTTTTATTTTATGGAACATTTAATTTCTCTTGTAAATAGAAAAAAGTTAATAGATTAATCTTTCATTAGTTTGATATTAAATTAAAACACATAATTGGTATTAATAATATTGTTTGGTATTAAAGACAATGAATATATAAATCATTTAGTGTGCTTAAATGTCAAGGGAGTTACAAACAAAACTTGAGTGTTTGTTTCACCGGCGGCAGCTTGAGAAGTATTGCCCAACTTTTCACCGTATTTATTACTTAGCTTTGTGCTTTGAGACAAGTTAAATACGTGACTTATTCCGTAGTTACTTAAATGCACAAACATATTTTATAAATTCCATTTCGGTTGTGCACTTTTAGTTATTTACTTCATTACAAATGTGTGTGTATATATATATGCATTTATTAGATACAATTACCCTTGAAGTCAAATTGTATTTAAGTATTATATTTAATGCACAATATTAAATAGTCTAAATCAAACCAATTTAATAGAAATTATTTAACAGTATATTAAAACTTAAGTCATTCATATATAATAATAACAATACTGAATAGCATTTAACGTAAAATAGGAAATCAAAAGATTTTCATTGATTAGAGTAGTCTTGTTAATTTAACTAATATTATAATTAACTTAAAATAAAAATATGATTTAATATTTTTCTGAAAAAATATCTTGGGTATACTCAAGTGTTGAAGGAATTTCTCTGAAAGCAACATAACAATATTGCTACTTGGTCCGACAAAATGGACTAAATTAGTGACAATATTTAGAAACTGTGTTGGAGTATTAAAAGTCTTTGGATTTTTCTTTTAATATTTACAGTATATAAACAAATGTATACTTTAGTGTTGTTTGTTTTATAAAAACTAATATATACTAATTTCGATAAGTTACGTCGATGCTGTCAAAGCTCTCTGTGGTCGTTTTCCTACACATTCATGAAGAATAATTAATTGAAATCTATGATACAAAACCAATAGTACTAATCATTGATTTCATAACGTGGTAAAAAAATAAACTGTACAAACATACTTAAACATCACATCATCAGGAAATATCTTGGGATCTATAGTTATCAGTGATTGACAGAGTAGTTAGTTGTGGGAAGCATCCAATTTCCTGACGTAATGCTAAGCCCTGGACACAACTCCGATCCAATAACATCACATCATTAGGAAATATCTTGGGATCCATAGTTATCAGTGATTGACGGAGTAGTTAGTTATGGGAAGCATCCAATTTCCTGACTTAGTGCTAAGCCCTGGACACAACTCCGATCCAATAACGGGTACCGTATGTTCATAGTTCAGTCTATTATCTTCAACTGCATATCATGTAAAGGATTTCAACCAAACATAACCAACAATATAAATATACCAATAATATATCAGGCCTCTTTCTAGCGTTGAAACGGGTATGGCGGTCTTCTTCTCAGGTATTTGCAGGTTTTAGTCAGCGGAGGTCTGTTTTCTTGGAGAGTGATCGGGGTTTCCTGGTTAACTTGGAACGTTCTGCCTTTGTAATTAAAAGATCAGAGCTGGGTTGATCCTAATGCGCCATTTGGAACAGTATGTCAGGTAATTATTTAGGATCTTAGTCAGTCGTCTACGTAGTGCTTTAGGGCTTCCGGAGGCGCACCATAAGGCTGTGTACTAGACTCCACTAAGCTAAATAAGTCCTGTTTTGGATTATTACATTTCGAATATAAATTCTTTTATTTCATATTTTAATGCAACCAAATCTAGTTCTCTCACATTGCCCTGGAACTTGAATGTGGAACAACAAATAGTTATAAATTATGTGCGTTTTAAAGCTATAGTGAATTTAATAATTTTGTCATTTAAATAAGTTTCGAAATTGTTTTACAATAATTCATCCAAGTTTTCCAATTAAATAAATCAAAGTGCTTCAAAATTATGCATAGTAATGAAGGAATGATTACAACAAATTTAACTTTTTTACCAGTGTTGAAAATTAAGAAATTGTATAAATAGAAAATATATACTATAGGTGAAATATTATAGGCAAAACAAAAAAGTAGTTTAAATATATATGTAAAGTATCACTTCTTTGATAATTTATAAATTCAGTTAAAACAACACGATCAGCCATTTTCAACAGACATAGGAAATCCCATAATAGTTACCGGTCAAACTTGCCTCAATAAATTATCTCCCCTGGACAAGTTTGATGCTTCAACAATTTGAAACAAGCTCCCTCTAGTTTCAACAGCAATTACTGCAGTTAAGGCGCTCTTTGACGGCAGTTGTCCGAACCCATTACAGTTAAGGCTATAACTAACTTAGCATAACTTTGACTCTATTATTACCAATGTCAAATATAATTACACAATAGCTTCCTGTAAATAAAATAATAGTAAGTATGTATACTACTAGTACTTTGTTTGCATCATGTTCCTTAGTTAACTACCACTGTTTTCCCCCTTTAATTCACTACCACTTCAAAATACTGCTCCACTGAAATATTGCTCCAAAAACTGTTCCCCAATATTTTTTACGTCCTCTGTGGTATTCCTTATCCCCTAGGAATCCGATATTGCTGGCCTTATCTTATCGCTTTCTAAGACGTTACACACAGAGAGCGCATTCGGCAATAAGTCAATCATTGGATTTACCAGTTTGTGATCAACTTTATTAGCCACCAAAACCTAACCTAACCTGACCTAACCTAACCTAACAGTAATTGTGATAAAAAATTAGTGGTAGTGAAGTAACGGTAAATATCCCTTTACTTATAAGAAGCTAAGACATTAAAGTGTCAGTATTTTACAAGACACTACCAGTATATATAAACCAGAAAATATAACGTATATTTAAGCACCTGGTAGGAGAGTCGTATTATACTCACACAGGGTAATTGTGGTCTAGGCTCTATTACCAGATAGTAAAATTACTACTATTGGAAACCGGTGATACCCTGTACGTTTAAAGAGTGGATTAGCTATGGCATCAATAGCGAACGCCGGGACTAACAGTGTCAGGACACTATATGCTAGCCATACACAACCATGCACACATGGTCTTTATGGAGCCAATGATGGAATAGTATGATGAAAAGCTGTAAAGATATGTTGAAAATTATGTATAGTAGTAATGGTTTATTTTATCGCTTAAAATATCTACTTGTACACCAATAACTATTTGAAGAAAACAAAATATATATTTATGATTTTTTTAAAATACTTATTAATGATCAAGTATGAAATGAAATAAAATGAAATACGACTTTGAATGAAGTTGGGACTAGAAAGTCCCTTCTTCCACTTAACCTGATATGAAGTATAGCTTAAGTTGAATAAAATTCAATATCAGTATTTAATTAGGTAGGCCATTTACCACATAAACAGGTGGAACATACTCTTAAGGTAAACAAAAGATTGATAAACAATTACTTTTAAATAAGATCTCTATAGAAAAGAAATAAAACTAAATTGAATAGTAATCACTAAGCATATAATAAAACTTATAAGTTTTAGGTACATAAGTGTCATACTAATTTATAATTGGCCTCGTAATTTAGTAGGTACAAATATCTAAAACTTGGTGGAACCTAACAGTCTTATTTATGTGACTTAATGTTGGTAATAACAAATTATATCGTATACATAGTAACACTTACAACGGGTGTAAGGTTAATGGGCTCATACAATTAATTATGGTTTACTCCAAATTATTTTACTATAGAATGCCTGCATTGTTATTAAAAATGTTGGTACCTAATGGGCCTTGAAGTTACGTTTGGATGAAATATTGGCCAACATTCATACGAGAATTATTTGACAATCTCACATGATGTTGGGTTTTCAAAAGTTTCACCAGGTATGGCTTTAAGGTGATATCCCATAAGCATAGTCGACCGGCGTGTACAGGGTTATCCAACTGAATGGCATCGAAGCATGCAATCCGACATTGGAGTAGCCGATCTGATATTTTTGATGATATATTGATTGTGATGGTAGTCTAACCTAGCTGTCCTACAAAACCGTTTTCTCTTGGAAAACAACAGTTTTTCGATATATTCGGTAACCATACAGAAATTAAAGGTGATCATTTGTAACTTTTTATATGTTCTTCTAATATATGTGTATGCAATATTGATTTATACCTACGACTAATAAGGAATTATAAATTGAAATGTCTTTAGATGTGATGTATACTTATAGTAAAGTTTTATCGTTATTAAAAATTTTTTTAAATTGATTTGACTGGGTATTTTTTATCTAGATCTATGATAGCAGATAAACATTCTTCAAAGATTTTGTTATTTAAATAAAAATTTCCTACATGTTTTTAATAATATAAATATTTTATATGTGTTAAAAACAAAGCGTTTGGATCTGAATCCAACCAAAAATTAATAGTTTATACAAAATGTCTCGTACATCCTGTGTGATTATTCGTGCCCTGAATTAAAACCATTATAAATCAAAACAAATGATGTTGGAAAAAACTGCATATTTTTCATCGACAACAATTTATATAATCTAGCAATATTTTTAAAAGAGGTAGAGCTCACTAGATATATGATTTATATACATTTCACATACTTACTCGTACATAGTGGAAATTAAATATTGGTATACATCGTGGTCAAAATACAGTATTAGCTTCAATATGAAATTTAATATAATTTAGACTAAACTTACTTGAATACTCTATTATATTATTATAGTAAAATATAGACATATAATTCATAGACTATGAAATAATCATTAGATGAATCACAGAATTTATGTAATGTTCAGATTATAATTCAATAGTTATAAGTCTTAACTGTTAGGCAAAACAACGGTGCTTGTATGTATCGGTAAACATTATATTTTACTGCATAATTCGAAAATACAATATTCTGTTAAATTAGATTATTTCAAAATAATAAATTTTCAAATATCAATAATGCCAATAAAATATTTTATTTTTATTAGGCCTTTCACCAACAATTTAGACATCCTCAGCTATTAAACAATAAATCTTAAAAACAATTTTTTTCATATTATATAATTTTTTTGTATACTTATGTTATATTCAAAAAATAATCAAATTAAATGTGAATGTATAAATAAGAATAGTAATTTTTAGTTAAATTACACTATAAACGGAGAATTTTGAATTGAATTATAAACTAGAATTTTTTATTGTAATTCAGAAGATTATATGTATATCCCGTAGCAAGGCACGGATAAACAGCTAGTGGTAATATAAATATGAAGCATAATGTTAATATCAGTCTTGTTTGTTAGTTTTACGATTAAAACATTAATATAATATGAGTAGTTTATACTTCTGTCATTTTAACAATTATATAACACAGTTTAGTAGCGTATGACTACTAGTAAGTACTAGTAGGAAATCTTTTTGATAGTAACTTGCCTGATAAGACAAATTAGTATTCTCTCAACTAGTCTATCGGACATTTACCTTATGATCATTTATAAAAACTAGAATAGATTTAATACTATATGAAAATCTTTAAAAATCAATATATTGTTGATGACGAACTGAACTGACCACCGCATATAATTGTTAACGTCAGTCGTTATGTGTAGGTGGGGTGGGTTAAAGTAATTTGTTGTTAGTAAGGCTATGACTATGAAGTATTCACTCAATAAAATCATATTAATAAAATATTACTGAAATTAATAACATTTGTCAAATCGAAATATATCTTAAATAAAGAATAATGAAACTCGTACTAATAGGTAAAAATATAATCTTATATTTCCTCACAACACATCTTAACAGAATATGTAGATTTTTACAGTAGAATATGATTAGTTAAAAAAAAAAAAAAAAAAAATATATATATATATATATATATAAATTAACATGTAATGTAATTCAAAAGCACATACAGTTATACATATTTAACAATTAAACTGGTAAATGTATTTTGGTTAACCATACGAGATATATTACCTGTTAATATATTATTAATATTTATAAATAGTAGCATATTGTAACGTGGTATTTATAATAAATACCTATATTACATATTCTGCAGACATTTACGAGTATACTCGCAAAGTGAATAATATGAGACTTTGCTACGAATTCCACTTAACTGTAATTTAAGCTAAATACTACGCAGTGAACTCAATCTGTGACCCCACAATATCATTCGCCCTGGAGAGTAAATTCCCAACGTTTTCATGCACAGAACCTATGTTTATACTGAACTCAATGTATATAAACTGAATTACAGATATATAATACAAAACCTAATAAGTGTTTACAACTTTATTAAATACCGTGTTGTTTTATATTTAAATAACTAAGCATGGACTCATTTAAAAAAACAAGACAACTGATAATTTAATAAAGAAAAATACTTTGTAATTTTTTGAGAATTTTATAATAGTGCACAAGTTATTCATTCCCAATGATAACCTTCTGGTAAATGCTAACTACCAAAGCGTATCCATTACGGATAACTTATTAGTAAAAGGTAGTATTGAAATCTATTGATGAGAATACAATATAAATAGATTTTAATATACTCGATTAAGTATACAATATACTCATTATCGAAAATCCCGGCAAGAGTGTCTGGCGTTAAATGTATCTAGATACTTATTTGTTTTAAAATATACGTTCAAAGAATATTTATACTTTTTTAAAGTGTATAATCTACTCTTTTGAGTTATTTCAGCCATATTTTAGTTACAAAAACTTTCAAAATTAATTATATTGTTGTAAAACATATGAACAAGTGTATATATATATATATGAAAAAATATTACATTAAAATTGTTGTAAATAGTTGGTACGTGAGTTCCTGTTTATACATTTTATTATTGGATTTTATAAAAATGGGAAAAGAGGATGGTTAGAAGGTTGATATTATTTAATTTTGTTTGAGAGCCTTTGAGAAATTGGATAAGCTACTGCTCTCGGGCAATTTCTTCGAAAACCAATTCACTTTAAAACTGTGCACGTACAGTCTTGCTTCAGACTCAAAACCGTATATTTAACACCAAATCTCAATATGTCTGATTCATTTTGTTAAAATAATTTACTAGGCTTATCTTTGATGTTCATTTCTTTAAATTTGTTACTTGTAATCCCTTTTTAAATGGGAACCTCCTACCTACATTTTACTTCCACTTAAGATATGTGGTTTTATATCACTTCCCTATTAGCTTCCAACGTAAGAGGGCCTTATATCTGTATGTATATACATTTATATATTTTGTAGACTGCTTTATTATTTTATGTATTACAAAGTGTTGACAGCTAAAGCAACATTATTGTGCTTTGACCTAACAACTAACATTCTAAAATGTGTTGAATAAATCCATAAGTATAATTGACATATTACTAACTTTAAATGCAAATTCAACTATAAAACATTATTTCTGTAATATTCTTTACATGAAATAAACGTAAATTTCTAAAGGTTAATTGAGGCTTTTTATGGTATTGTGTTTTAAATGGACTATACAATATTATTTGAAATAAACATGATATTTTAAAACAAACAAACAAAGTTTCAACCATGGTAAGTATACCAATATCATTATTTACTAAGATAATGTATCGACTACCACCATATAGTCAAATCTCGTGGGAAATAAACGGATTTATGGTTTACCCAATGAAGAAGGAAACGCATGTTTCCATAATAGGGGATCTACTTCTATCACACATGCACTGATATTGTTCCAGTCAAATGTTTGCTGGATTAACCCAGCTGTAGCCCAAGGCTACCAAGTAAAAGGTTTGCTGGGGAAAACTTGCTGTAGCAGGGGCTCCCAAGTAAAATGTTTGCTCAAATAAACCAGCTGTAGCACGAGTCTCCCAAGTATATTTTGCTGGAGTAAACCAGCTGTAGCACGTGGTTCCCCATTATATTTTTGCTAGAGTAAACCAGCTGTAGCACGAGTCTCCGAAGTATATTTTGCTGGAGTAAACCAGCTGTAGCACGAGTCTCCGAAGTATATTTTGATGGAGTAAACTAGCTGTAGCACGAGTCTCCCAAGTATATTTTAGCTGGAGTATTCCAGCTGTAGCACTAGCCTCCCAAGTATATTTGTGCTAGAGTAAACCAGCTATATTACGAGTCTCCCAAGTAAAATGTTTGTTGGAGTAAACCAGCTGTAGCTCGAGGATCGCAAGTATATTTTTGCGGGAATAAACTAGCTGTAGCACGAATCTCCCAGGTAAAATATTGTTGGAATAAACCATCCGTAGCACGAGTCTCCCATTTGAAATGTTTGCTGGAATAAACCAGATGTAGCACGAGTCTCCCAATTATATTTTTGCTGGAGTAAACCAAATGTAGCACGAGTCTCCCAAGTATATTTTTGTTGGAGTAAACCAGCTGTAGCTCGAGTCTCCCAAGTATATTTTTGCTGGCGTAAACAAGATGTAGCATGAGGCTCTCGAGTAAACGTTCTATGTGGTACAACAGCCTCAGCACTTATACTATTCTAATTTTATGCTTTTTAATTTGTTTTTATTTTCCATTATATAAGGAATGGTAATGACTATCATAAATTGATTTAGTTTAAAATTAAAAAAACTTTCACTAATTTAAATTATATGTAGTTACATGTAAACCTTTTTATATTACGAAGTTACTTTATTAAAACGCAAAGACAACAGTTCAGTCTAGTGTTTTAGGTGTATTGATATGTATGATAAATATTAATACACATTATCATACATTACGACACGTTGAACCTACATACCTTGTTAGTGGAGTTTTGTGTAGGTATATTGCCATATGGAGTATTATAAATATTAATATACATTATCATACATTACGACACGTTGAACCTACATACCTTGTTAGTGGAGTTTCGTGTAGGTATATTGCCATATGGAGTATTATAAATATTAATATACATTATCATACATTACGACACGTTGAACCTACATACCTTGTTAGTGGAGTTTCGTGTAGGTATATTGCCATATGGAGTATTATAAATATTAATACACATTATCATACATTACGACACGTTGAACCTACATACCTTGTTAGTGGAGTTTCGTGTAGGTATATTGCCATATGGAGTATTATAAATATTAATATACATTATCATACATTACGACACGTTGAACCTACATACCTTGTTAGTGGAGTTTCGTGTAGGTATATTGCCATATGGAGTATTATAAATATTAATATACATTATCATACATTACGACACGTTGAACCTACATACCTTGTTAGTGGAGTTTCGTGTAGGTACATTGCCATATGGAGTATTATAAATATTAATATACATTATCATACATTACGACACGTTGAACCTACATACCTTGTTAGTGGAGTTTCGTGTAGGTACATTGCCATATGGAGTATTATAAATATTAATACACATTATCATACATTACGACACGTTGAACCTACATACCTTGTTAGTGGAGTTTCGTGTAGGTATATTGCCATATGGAGTATTATAAATATTAATACACATTATCATACATTACGACACGTTGAACCTACATACCTTGTTAGTGGAGTTTCGTGTAGGTACATTGCCATATGGAGTATTATAAATATTAATACACATTTTCATACATTACGACACGTTGAACCTACATACCTTGTTAGTGGAGTTTCGTGTAGGTACATTGCCATATGGAGTATTATAAATATTAATACACATTATCATACATTACGACACGTTGAACCTACATACCTTGTTAGTGGAGTTTCGTGTAGGTACGTTGCCATATGGAGTATTATAAATATTAATACACATTATCATACATTACGACACGTTGAACCTACATACCTTGTTAGTGGAGTTTCGTGTAGGTATGTTGCCATATGGAGTATTATAAATATAAATACACATTATCATACATTACGACACGTTGAACCTACATACCTTGTTAGTGGAGTTTCGTGTAGGTACGTTGCCATATGGAGTATTATAAATATTAATACACATTATCATACATTACGACACGTTGAACCTACATACCTTGTTAGTGGAGTTTCGTGTAGGTACATTGCCATATGGAGTATTATAAATATTAATACACATTTTCATACATTACGACACGTTGAACCTACATACCTTGTTAGTGGAGTTTCGTGTAGGTATATTGCCATATGGAGTATTATAAATATTAATACACATTATCATACATTACGACACGTTGAACCTACATACCTTGTTAGTGGAGTTTCGTGTAGGTACATTGCCATATGGAGTATTATAAATATTAATACACATTTTCATACATTACGACACGTTGAACCTACATACCTTGTTAGTGGAGTTTCGTGTAGGTACATTGCCATATGGAGTATTATAAATATTAATACACATTATCATACATTACGACACGTTGAACCTACATACCTTGTTAGTGGAGTTTCGTGTAGGTATGTTGCCATATGGAGTATTATAAATATTAATACACATTATCATACATTACGACACGTTGAACCTACATACCTTGTTAGTGGAGTTTCGTGTAGGTACATTGCCATATGGAGTATTATAAATATTAATATACATTAATCATACATTACGACACGTTGAACCTACATACCTTGTTAGTGGAGTTTCGTGTAGGTATATTGCCATATGGAGTATTATAAATATTAATACACATTATCATACATTACGACACGTTGAACCTACATACCTTGTTAGTGGAGTTCCGTGTAGGTATATTGCCATATGGAGTATTATAAATATTAATACACATTATTATACATTACGACACGTTGAACCTACATACCTTGTTAGTGGAGTTTCGTGTAGGTATATTGCCATATGGAGTATTATAAATATTAATACACATTATCATACATTACGACACGTTGAACCTACATACCTTGTTAGTGGAGTTTCGTGTAGGTACATTGCCATATGGAGTATTATAAATATTAATATACATTATCATACATTACGACACGTTGAACCTACATACCTTGTTAGTGGAGTTCCGTGTAGGTACATTGCCATATGGAGTATTATAAATATTAATACACATTATCATACATTAGGACACGTTGAACCTACATACCTTGTTAGTGGAGTTTCGTGTAGGTACGTTGCCATATGGAGTATTATAAATATTAATACACATTATCATACATTACGACACGTTGAACCTACATACCTTGTTAGTGGAGTTTCGTGTAGGTATGTTGCCATATGGAGTATTATAAATATTAATACACATTATCATACATTACGACACGTTGAACCTACATACCTTGTTAGTGGAGTTTCGTGTAGGTACATTGCCATATGGAGTATTATAAATATTAATACACATTTTCATACATTACGACACGTTGAACCTACATACCTTGTTAGTGGAGTTTCGTGTAGGTACATTGCCATATGGAGTATTATAAATATTAATACACATTATCATACATTACGACACGTTGAACCTACATACCTTGTTAGTGGAGTTTCGTGTAGGTATGTTGCCATATGGAGTATTATAAATATTAATACACATTATCATACATTACGACACGTTGAACCTACATACCTTGTTAGTGGAGTTTCGTGTAGGTACATTGCCATATGGAGTATTATAAATATTAATATACATTAATCATACATTACGACACGTTGAACCTACATACCTTGTTAGTGGAGTTTCGTGTAGGTATATTGCCATATGGAGTATTATAAATATTAGTACACATTATCATACATTACGACACGTTGAACCTACATACCTTGTTAGTGGAGTTCCGTGTAGGTATATTGCCATATGGAGTATTATAAATATTAATACACATTATTATACATTACGACACGTTGAACCTACATACCTTGTTAGTGGAGTTTCGTGTAGGTATATTGCCATATGGAGTATTATAAATATTAATACACATTATCATACATTACGACACGTTGAACCTACATACCTTGTTAGTGGAGTTTCGTGTAGGTACATTGCCATATGGAGTATTATAAATATTAATATACATTATCATACATTACGACACGTTGAACCTACATACCTTGTTAGTGGAGTTTCGTGTAGGTACATTGCCATATGGAGTATTATAAATATTAATATACATTATCATACATTACGACACGTTGAACCTACATACCTTGTTAGTGGAGTTTCGTGTAGGTATATTGCCATATGGAGTATTATAAATATTAATACACATTATCATACATTACGACACGTTGAACCTACATACCTTGTTAGTGGAGTTCCGTGTAGGTATATTGCCATATGGAGTATTATAAATATTAATACACATTATTATACATTACGACACGTTGAACCTACATACCTTGTTAGTGGAGTTTCGTGTAGGTATATTGCCATATGGAGTATTATAAATATTAATACACATTATCATACATTACGACACGTTGAACCTACATACCTTGTTAGTGGAGTTCCGTGTAGGTATATTGCCATATGGAGTATTATAAATATTAATACACATTATTATACATTACGACACGTTGAACCTACATACCTTGTTAGTGGAGTTTCGTGTAGGTATATTGCCATATGGAGTATTATAAATTTGTGAATAGAAAATTAATTTCATTTCTATTACAAACCTAAAATTAAATATTATATTCTTAGGAGGCTTAAAAAATTCAATATACAAGTATTTACTTTCTTTAATGTCCCTTTTTGTTAAAACATGTTCAATAACATTAAATAATTGTTATATTTAAAAAAAAATATTAATCATATAAATAGTTATTCGTTACCGAATTAGAGCGTATTTAGCTCTAAAAACTATGAAGTATCAATTTTAAATTTAAATTTACACTAAAAAATGTCAGTTTACACATTTTGTCCAATAAGAGTCCCTGATAATTATATAACATATATTAATATTGCTATTAAACAAAATTACTTACACTCTATCAATACTATTTGTAAATAACTACATTCAAGATTAAGTTTATTAAAGGTATATTGTTTTACACAAAACAAGATACATCATATAAAGAGCCATGCAATAGATACACTACTACTCAGTAGCATGGAATAATAGCATAATGTAATAAACATGTTGATGGCATCAATACTCCACTCAAACTACATGAAACCGTAATGCATGTAACAAGAACCATGATACTGGTTTAATTAAATTTATATTATATAAATAATAAATATCGTAATTCTTTATTTACTATTAGTATAGAATTATTCCTTCTAATTAAAAAAATGTTTAGTTTTAAATACAAAATAAATTTCAATACGAAATGTACTCAGTTATTCAGTATGGACATTGACATACTTTTTTTCTGTCTTGATTCTATTGGCTAACTAATTACTTGATAAGAGTTTTGCGTAATCGTAATATTTCACATAGAATAATTTTAAAAATAGGTTAATTTTATTTATACTAATATATAAACGTATGGTAATTAAGGGAACAATGTTGAAAGACTACACAAGTTCGAACATGTATATTTTCCTTTTCATTCCTAGCTCAGGATAGTAATATTTTTGCTCTTTTAGAAGCATCTGAGAAGAATAAATCAAATCCTAAGTGCCATTTGTGGTGGAAAGTACTATAGAGTGTGAGACAGTATAAGCTTTCTTCAAATTTATATTATTGTAGTGTATTTACCAGCGCATGCTTTTTACAACGTGGTATATCGTAAACCTACTTCTACATTATTATTTTCCTTAATTCTGAAAATAATCCTAAATTTTATACGAGATGAAAAAAATTCTTTTAAAAATATCCTGAGGTTTTTGTTTGAAACTAACTATATTAAAATTGATTTGAATATTAAAATAAAAGACAAAAGAAGGAAGAAAAAAACATTAAGTATTTCAAATTATATAAACTTGATAATACAGAATGCATACAAAAATAAATATTATATTTTAATCTTTTGAAAAAAATATTCTAACAATATAATTTTTCTATTAGAGGCCACATTGTGCTCGACACATAATGTTCATCAATATTTGTTCACCAAGTCCCTTTCATCCTAGGTAAGCACTGGTCAATGCATAAATTCTCTTACATAAGATCTCGGCCTTGCGATTAAACAAGGGGCGTCAATCATGATATGTATTTACTCTTACCTAATAGTGATAGGAATTGCATTTACTATATAACATATTTAATATATTATCAATATTAGTTTTTCTTTTTTCAATGCTTTTATACTATGCACGGTGTAAGTAACATCAAAAATACATATAGCTATATTTAAAGGACTAGGATAATTAAACTATTAATACATACTCATGGGATTAAAATAATTGGAAAAAATTACTGTGTTGAACATACTTAAAATAATAATACAGTAAAATTTACTTGTACACCATCTGTATTATACTGATTTAAATGTGCTATGTTCCTACAAAAAGATATTTTATATTTAGCTCTGCCAAAATTATATCAAGTGCAATAACTATTATATTAGAACGAAGTTTGATGTATAACACAAAATATATACGACCTGGCCCAATAACAAGTTTGACAGACGTACAAGACAAATAACTACTAGATTATCGCTATCAGTTGGCTTTAATTTTTATATATTTTACCGTACTTACTATGTAGAACAAATAAAATATAAACAACTTATTTAAGGTAATAACAATAAAATAAGAAGTAACAAGTTATTTACAAATATCTTAATTCAATTATTAAAAATTGGTTGTCTCTTATTACTTTTAACGAGAATAAGAAAATTTGTTTTATTTTATTTAAAGTGTCGTTTTTTACGACTTTACTTACGTATTTATTTACTTTGGAAGAACTGTTAAATACTGGACGAGAAATAGAAGTTAACATAGCTCAAATTACTCCCTAGGGACAGAGTAAAGGATGAGAGAGACACGCTCTGCGTCAGGCACTACAGTCATTGTCACAATCTACACAACCACCTTGTTCATTGTTATAACTGGTAGTATTTCAAGGAGATTGCTTTCCTTGCAAAACATATTTTTAGATTATTTAATTCCTGTAAACCTATATATTTGTTATTATAGTGGCCAAACTTTTTTGACAACAATATTAAAGTAAGTTTTGTATTTAAAAACGTATTAAAATACAAGTTGAAATTGTATTAGTAAATGCACTTCAGTTTAGTGATAATTTAAAATGAATAAAACATTTATTAGACTATCAAACGAATAAAATGTGCTAATGTATAAACTGGACTATTTAAAAATTTTGTATTGTACTTTCAAATAAACATACTATAAAAAGATGAATAAGGAGAGTGTTTAGCTTTGTCAACATTACAAACATATATATATTATAAAGTTTAAAAAAAACTTAACATTATCTTGGAAAATGTATTAGCTTAAAAATAAGTTTAACATTAGTCTTGAATAACAATGTTAAGGAAATTAAAATTAAATTTAAGTAAATAGTTCAATTACGTTAGATAATTACTAGTTAATAGTTTTTTGTCAAGCAGTTAAAAGTAATTAATTAAAATTCTATATTTTCACACTGTAGTACAGGTAAGATTCAGAACCACTTGAGGTGAGATACTAATTAACCTCATTTGCACATACGTTAAATATAATTAATGTTAAAAGGGATGAGTGAAATTTGTATTAATAAACCACTTAGGATGTCCTTACAGTCATGTAAGTAGCTCGTCTCGCATATATACAAGTTTTATTTACAGAATTTTAACTGCTTTTCAGAATTACTACGAGTATCTTAGGCAAGTCCGTTTTTAAGGCCATATATCCAAATAGGGCATTTTATTTTTTAGGGATTTTTTCGGATCAATTTACTTCGGAAGTCATATTACCAATATGAAATAGCATAAAATATGAATAACTGCTGAATTTTGTGATAAAATGGCAAATAATTAGTTTATACTATGTGTAAATTTGTTTTATGCTTTATATTTTTATAGTAACTTAAAACAAATAAAAGACAGGAGTAGAAAATGAAATGTATTTACCAAATCACAACTTAAATTAACAGTATGCCTGAATAAAATTAATAACAGAAAATACAAATACTGCATTATTGGCACGGACTACATGTTTCGCGACATGAATGTACAAGGTAAATCATGTAATTGAGATTATTCTATATTAAGTTCAAACCGTACGTGGATATGTTAAACTTACAATAATATATAGCAAGTAACATAGTCATTGGTAAAACATACATGTATAACCTGTTCTTATCTACTATTTGTCTATAACTATGAAAATAATACAAATAACAATCATTTATGGCATTGTATGAACTGTTTAAAACCACATAAAAAAGAGTTGCTCTCTCTAATCCCTTTTCAACTAAACAAATTATATAGTTTTTATGTATAAATGGGCCTACTAAACATGTAGATTGGCTCTAACCACAGGTGCTATATTATCAAGTGATGTTTGTATGGTCAGATTGTGTACAGAAGGTTGGGTCATAGAATATGAAAGTGGCATTGCTTGCGTGGACTTATCAAGAATTTTATTTATTATCACGTATTATATTCTTATATATTATATTTCTAATATGGGTTGTTGTATGAAATCGACAATACGACACTTTTAAAAACAATTATTATAAGGATACCACTAGTATGTACAAATATATGTTTTATAATAATATATGTCTGTATATTCCGCTTATTATTTGTAGTAGGAATACAAAACAAGACACAAGGTTATTAGATTAATATGAAAATAATCAAATATGTTTTTAATATAAACCTTTCTAGTAGAACTTTAAATATAAAATATTAACTTGTATCACAATAAATTACTCTGGAGAATATTAGTATATTGTTATTCTAAAATGAAGGTATAGTCTGGATCTTAACAAGAAAAAAAATTTACTAAACATACACTTTCATTACACTTTATAAAAACCTTAGATAATATTTATAGCATGACACAACTTAACTACGGTCCAATAAATGAAATATCTAATTGATCATGAGGTAACTATTCTCATATTTTATTTTTTTTTTTTTTATGTATGCATAATCAAAATGTTTTTTATACTAAAAGTTACGTTAGAAAATAATATGAAGTACGTAATCTGGCTCGATATGTTATTGAATCAGATGTTAGTGTAAAATAATATATTGTCTATTTCCCCTTATAAAGAAATATTATACATGATTATCTAACCTTTTATACCTCAATGGGAAATAATAAATTAAATGTTAAGTGGCACCCACATTATATTTATTTCGATCCACATCCTTACCTTTTTTTAAAAAATGTAAAACTGTATATTTGTATATTTCATGAAATCAATCGAAGTTATATTTGGAACATCGTTCTTTTCTGAATCCCTCTGGCCTATGGAAGGTGAGTGAGGTTTACGGAAATCGATTACCTTAAAATTTGTAAATAGAAAGTAATTTTTTAAGAAAATTCCGCAATTGTAATTTTACTAAAAAAGTACTCTATTTACAACCTAACCAATTCCATTAAGAATATACATCAGAAAATAAAAATAATAATATTTGTGCATTTTTTACTTGTATTTAAACATATTTTTGCATTTTGTCCTTATATTGTAATATATTTGTGATGTGTGATGATCACTTATACTGTATATGCACGTATTGAGCTTATACTATATCATCCATTTTCTAGTAACTTTTCATGTTGAACCGTGTGAAAAACTGTTTTAATGTCAATAACAATTCTACTCACCCTATTACAGTGACTGTCGTTCAAATTGTCATGAATGTTTTCCATGAAATTATGTATTAAAACGTTACTTAAATCCATATGGCCAATAATATAATATTGCTGACGAAATAACGTTAGAGAGGCAATCTTAAATTAATTTTTATTTCAGTAATAACATACAAAACACTGTCAGTAAAGATGTAGGTCCAATAATCTCAATCAGAATAGGAGAACACTTCTCAAACCTAAAACTATTTACTTAACGCTATTTTATTCATCCAACTTAACGCTAAGAAACTATTTACTTTGATATGCAACTAACATAGCATGAAAGGTTAATGAACAAAGGAATGTATTGTGTTTCGTATAGGCCAGTTTAAATAACCAAGGCCATGAATATATAAACCACTAAAATGGGATTGTTGGCAGTGTCACTCAATTACGACAATATAAAATGTGACCTGCCACAAAGTTATAAATATCAAATTATAGCTCGACAAATAACATGTACTAGGATATTAAGAAACTATTTGTCTAGTTGTTGTATTGTAGCAAGGTTATTTTATGTATTAAAATAATATAAAACGCTTTAAACTTATTTAAATATATATTAAAGAGAACAGAGTGTTATATAAATAAGACAACATTTTAAAGTTATTATTTACTTTCTACGAGTCCATACAAAATTAATATTTCCATTAAACATTTGCATGGATTGTGGGTGAGCCGGTGGCCGAGTGGTCTAAGGCGTCAGGACTTTGAGCTTGGGTTAGAGATAGCGCTGGTTCGAATCCGGCCTAGACCGGAAGATTTATCAGTATATTCACCTTCTACTGTACTGGTTCGCCCTCTTACTTTGTCTGATTAAGTTCCACGCACAGTCTTTGAGGAATGGGCAGAGTAAGGTAAAGAAGGAGGGGGTGGTTGGCCTCTCTTTTTTGAAAAAAAAGCATATCGTAGTACTAATTATTACTGTTCATTTTTATTAATTGACAACAAGAACATAATTTTCAATTGGCCAACTGCATTTAAATACAGCCATGACATAAGTAAGCTAAAAAACTTATCACAACAAGTGGAGGAGTGCAATAAGCTTGGAGAAAAGTTAGACAATACTTTCGAGGCTGCCACAAGTAAAATAAATACCCAAGTTCAGTTTGTAACCTCCTTTGCTCTCAAATAAGCTAAGTAACTTTGTTACTTTTTATACTCCAAGCAACAAAGCTAAAGATAAATATTTTTATTGATAGCAATTTCATGTTTTTATATAAAACTCGTATATTTGTAAACTGTAGTAACTATAGGACTGCTCAATAAAGTGAAAAGTCAACATAAATAAAAAATAACACATGTAAATTAAAGAAAAAAACTAAGACTAAAATGTTACATATTGTCATAAAAAGACATAAGTTATGGAGATCAAATTCATAAAAGCTTAATCTTGTTCAAAAGAGAGAGAGAAAGGAAATATTATTCTACCCTTTATATTAATATTTTTTATAAACTGAGTTTACTTTAAGTTGTCATAAACCTTGTATATTTCTGATTTCTACCAACGACCGCAATGTACGGATTAACACGGTTATGGAAGAAAAAATTTATTAACATTGCAAAGTATCTATTTCACACAAATATTTTTCAAAAGAACATTAAATATCCAAAATCATGGGAGCACCTTTAATAATCAAACTGGACTTTGGAAACCAGTAGGAATTGTTGACAAGGCCATACTAAATTATATGTCACTTGTCAGAGAAATTAATAAATATTATTGATTTTCCATCCAAACTGCATGCATCTATAAGTGAAATACTAGCAAAGCAAATGGTATAATTAATTAAGAAACGAACTTTAAATGTGTTTCCGTGAGACTCCACAATATGGATGCCGGTCACGATAAGTGAAGTGTAAATTGATTGATTGATGGCCTATCGAATGACAAAGCACCTGGTGCTGATGGAATTTCATCCTTTATTTTAAAAGGATTTCTGAGTATAACACCCCAATATTGGTTGATACCTTTAAACAAACTTTAAAGAGCCTCATTTTCTCAATAATTGAAAAATTTTTAAGTAATTCCAGGTTTAAGAAATGTTATCCTATTCTGATTGAGAATGTTCTACCCATATCTTTATTGACAGTGTTTTCTGTGTTATAAGAGAAATAAATATTAATTGAAGATTGGCTGTTGAACGTTCATCCGTCACACAATGATTTACATTATTGAAAATATGGATTTAAGTAACGTTTTAATACATAATTGCTTTTTAGGACTTCATTGCAAACAACCATAACGATTTGAACAAAATTCACTGTAATAGGTTATGTGGATTTTTTCTTGACACTAAAAAAGAAATTCACACTGTTCATCATGAAAAATTACTATACAAGCACACTAGTATATGTGGGATGGATTTTTATTGGTTTCCATCATATATTTCATAAATAGAGTACAGCTTTTCAGTGTGGGATAGGATGACAGTGAAATCTAACTACCAAACGTGGTGTTTCACGAGGCTAGTCCGTGGACACAACGTCTTCCTATTCATTGAAAAAAGCAATAACAAGTGGTTATTTTCTTCAAGGCTCCCTGATAATCAAAAATGTATTAAAATTACAAGTATGGTATTTATAAAACTAAAATATAAATACTAACTAATTATAATTTATTTCTTAATTATTTATACAATTTGCTTTGCTAGTATGTCACCACTTATAGATGCAGGCAGCTTGGCTGGAAAATCAATCAAATATTTATTAAATTCTATTACAAGTGACATGTAATATCAAAGGGAGCCTCCACATTTTAAGCCTCTTTGCAATAAATAGTAAGAGACCTTTGATTATCTTGGGTTTTGTTTGACTAACCTTTTATCACCTAGCTCAGTAACAACTGTTTTACTCTTAAATATACGTGTATTTTAATTTACACTATTGACTAATTTTCCAACACTTTTATCTACAAATTAACTTATTTTGCTAATGACCCAGCCTTATCATGTATTTTATAGTCTCTAAAAATGCAACAGTAAAATAATGAAAATCACTTATATATTTACACACACACACACATATATATATATATATATATATATATATATATATATATATATATATATATGTATATATATATATTTGATAATTTTAAACATTGTGTAACAAAAATATCCCTTACGTATATGGGTGGGACAAGTGTCATTTACACATTACGTGTTTGGGTGGGATGTGGGTCATTTGAACATTACGTGTATGGGTTTGAGGGGTGTCATTTACACGTTACGTGTATGGGTGCGTGGGGGGGTATTTACACATTAAGTATATGGGTGGGAGGGGGGTCATTTACACATAACGTCTCTTGTCAAGTTTAAGTTTATGTTTTATTTAAAAATGATCATTTTATGATTAATATTTTGCAAATGTTTTACGCCTTTCGAAATGTTGCTTATAATTTAAATTTAAGTAAACGTAAAATTTTCATCATTGATTTATTTCATATTGCTTATACATTTCAAAATTGATATATTGTTGAATATTGAAACTGGCATTTTATGAATAAATTATACACAGGTAAATTTGACTTACTTTATATTCTAAACTGTATGCAAACAAAAACATCTTGATACATTTAAAATTATTTTAAATTGTTTATAATCTTTCTTATAGGATAGCTCTTACTGACTTACAAACAATAGATCCTTACTCCCTCGTACATCCATTTAATTGGAAAACTATCTAATACTCACATCAGTGTCCTAATTGAGTTATAACTCTTGCCTAATTAGTTTGACATTTGAAAATAATCCTTCTACCAAAGCCACATTGTCTAAAAGATAAATTTAAGGTTAGGCTGTTGACTCTTTAAAAACTTCAGAACTCTTTTCTATTGATTGGAGAAGTGAAGATATTTAAAATTGTATTAGATTTTGTTTGGTAGAAATGTCATACTCTCATTATTCTTAGGTCACCATGGTTCATTGTGTGTATTATTCTTAGGTCATCATGGTTCATTGTGTGTATTATTGTTAGGTCGCCATGGTTCATTGTGTGTGTTATTCATAGGTCGCCATGGTTCATTGTGTGTAATACTCTTAGGTTGCCATGGTTCATTGTGTGTATTATTTTGAGGATGTCATGGTTCATTGTGTGTATTATTCTTAGGTCACCATGGTTCATTGTGTGTATTATTCTTAGGTCGCCATAGTTTATTGTGTGTAATACTCTTAGGTGGCCATGGTTCATTGTGTGTATTATTCTTAGGTCACCACTGTTCATTGTGTGTATTATTCTTAAGTCACCATGGTTCATTGTGTGTAGTACTCTTAGGTGGCCATTGTTCATTGTGTGTATTATTCTTAGGTCGCCATGGTTCATTGTGTGTATTATTCATAGGTCACCATGGTTCAATGTGTGTAATACACTTAGGTGGCCATAATTCATTGTGTGTAATACACTTAGGTGGCCATGGTTCATTGTGTGTAATACACTTAGGTAGCCATGATTCATTCTGTGTAATTCACTTAGGTTGCCATGGTTCATTGTGTGTATTATTCTTAGGTGGCCATGGTTCATTGTGTGTATTATTCTTAGGTCGCTATGGTTCATTGTGTGTATTATTCTTAGGTCGCCATGGTTCAATGTGTGTAATACACTTAGGTGGCCATGGTTCAAAGTGTGTAATACACTTAGGTGGCCATTGTTCATTGTGTGTGTTATTCTTAGGTCACCATGGTTCATTGTGTGTAATACTCTTAGGTGGCCATGGTTCATTGTGTGTATTATTCATAGGTTGTCATGGTTCATTGTGTGTATTATTCTTAAGTCACCATGGTTCATTGTGTGTAATACTCTTAGGTGGCCATGGTTCATTTTGTGTGTTATTCTTAGGTGGCCATGGTTCATTGTGGGTATTATTCTTAGGTTGTCATGGTTCATTGTGTGTATTATTCTTAAGTCACCATGGTTCATTGTGTGTATTATTCTTAGGTGGCCATAATTCATTGTGTGTGTTATTCTTAGGTGGCCATAGTTCATCGTGTGTAATATTGTTAAGTCACCATGGTTCATTGTGTGTAATACTCTTAGGTGGCCATGGTTCATTGTGTGTATTATTCTTAGGTGGCCATTTTTCATTGTGTGTGTTATTCTTAGGTAGCCATGGTTCATTGTGTGATTGTGTGTGTTATTCTTAGGTCGCCATGGTTCATTGTGTGTATTATTCTTAGGTTGTCATGGTTCATTGTGTGTATTATTCTTAAGTCACCATGGTTCATTGTGGCCAAGGTTCATTGTGTGTGTTATTCTTAGGTGGCCATGGTTCATTGTGTGTATTATTCTTAAGTCACCATGGTTCATTATGTGTTATACTCTTAGGTGGCCATGGTTCATTGTGTGTGTTATTCTTAGGTGGTCATGGTTCATTGTGTGTCTTATTTTTAGGTGGCCATGGTTCATTGTGTGTGTTATTCTTAGGTGGCCATGGTTCATTGTGTGTAATATTCTTAGGTGGCCAAGGTTCATTGTGTGTATTATTCTGAAGTCACCATCGTTCATTGTGTGTAATACTTTTTGGTGGCCATGGTTCATTGTGTGTGTTATTCTTAGGTGGCCATGGTTCTTTGTGTGTGTTATTCTTAGGTGCCCATGGTTCATTGTGTGTATTATTCTTAAGTCACCATGGTTCATTGTGTGTAATACTTTTTGGTGGCCATGGTTCATTGTGTGTGTTATTCTTAAGTGGCCATGGTTCATTGTGTGTGTTATTCTTAGGTGGCCATGGTTCATTGTGTGTGTTATTCTTAGGTGGCCATGGTTCATTGTGTGTATTATTCTTAGGTTGTAATGGTCCATTATGTGTATTATTCTTAAGTCACCATGGTTCATCGTGTGTAATACTCTTAGGTGGACATGGTTCATTGTGTGTGTTATTCTTAGGTGGCCATGGTTCATTGTGTGTGTTATTCTTAGGTCGCCATGGTTTATTGTGTATTATTCTTAGGTCGCCATGGTTCATTGTGTGTATTATTCTTAGGTTGTCATGGTTCATTGTGTGTATTATTCATAGGTCGCCATGGTTCAATGTGTGTAATACACCTAGGTGGCCATAGTTCAATGTGTGTTATTCTTAGGTCGCCATGGTTCATTGTGTGTAATACTCTTAGGTGGCCATGGTTCACTGTGTCTATTATTCTTAGGTTGTCATGGTTCATTGTGTGTATTATTCTTAAGTCACCATGGTTCATTGTGTGTAATACTCTTAGGTGGCCATGGTTCATTGTGTGTATTATTCTTAAGTCACCATGGTTCATTGTGTGTAATCCTCGTAGGTGGCCATGGTTTATTGTGTGTGTTATTCTTAGGTCACCATGGTTCATTGTGTGTAATACTCTTAGGTGGCCATGGTTCATTGTGTGTATTATTCTTGGTTATCATGGTTCATTGTGTGTATTATTCTTAAGTCACCATGGTTCATTGTGTGTAATACTCTTAGTTGGCCATGGTTCATTGTGTGTGTTATTCTTAGGTGGCCATGGTTCATTGTGTGTATTATTCTTAGGTTGCCATGGGTCAATGTGTGTAATACACTTAGGTGGCCATGGTTCAATGTGTGTAATACACTTAGGTGGCCATGATTCATTGTGTGTATTATTCATAGGTCACCATGATTCATTGTGTGTATTATTCTTAGGTTGCAATGGTTCATTGTGTGTATTATTCTTAGGTCGCCATGGTTCATTGTTTGTATTATTCATAGGTCGCCATGGTTCAATGTGTGTAATACACTTAGGTGGCCATGGTTCATTGTGTGTATTATTCTTAGGTCGCCATGGTTCATTGTGTGTAATATTCTTAGATCGCCATGGTTCATTGTGTGTATTATTCATAGGTTGCCATGGTTCATTGTGTGTATTATTCTTAGGTCACCATTATTCATTGTGTGTATTATTCTTAGGTCGCGATGGTTCTTTGTGTGTATTATTCTTAGGTGGCCATGCTTCATTGTGTGTATTATTCTTAGGTTGCCATGGTTCATTGTGTGTATTATTCTTAGGTGGCCATGGTTCATTGTGTGTATTATTCTTAGGCGGCCATGCTTCATTGTGTGTATTATTCTTAGGTTGCCATGGTTCATTGTGTGTATTTTTCTTAGGAGGCCATGGTTCATTGTGTGTATTATTCTTAGGTCGCTATGGTTCATTGTGTGTATTATTCTTAGGTCACCATGGTTCATTATGTGTATTTTCTACACGTTTAACGTAATTTGTTATGTTAGTTATTTAATCATCCAATCATATTTAGTTAAAGAAGGCTCTTAACTGTTGAGAAAAAAAAGTTTTCTTTTAGTACCTTATATTAATAAAGTCTCAATATTTTACGAATTTTACTGAATATATTCTGTTACACTAATGGAGTTTTTAAGTTGTTTACAAATTGTACTGAAAATTAACATAAACATAATGTGTAGCATTTGTAATTTCTGTATAAAACTGTTATTTATATGCAAATATATAAGGTTTTTGAATCACTCAGTTTAATCTCTCATTTTTTCATATATAATTATATAATATATTTACTCGTAGTTGGAAATAATTAGGTACTCAATAATACTAATCTATAAATTAAATTGATAATTCCATACTAAATTGAATTTATTAGTATTGATATTTAAATTGTAATACAAAATACATATTTTATTAAATAATTTAACACAATTGAGGCTTTGTAATATTATTCATAAGTATAAAATTACTTAAATAAGCGTGTTATGTATTACATTATCTTAAAGTCAAAGTTACGTTAGGACCAGATACTGAACTCAATCAACTATTATAAATGGAACAGTAGTTTTAGGAGTGTGTATGGTGTAGTATTTATACACGGCCTCTAATAAAAGTTGGTTCCTCTAATTCTTTGGTATTGCAAAAGGTAAACTAAAGAAATTTTTGAATTACTAAATGAAACAGAACATTTTCATTTCCAATTTGCAACTAAAAAAAAACGAATGTACCACTAGAATTAATTTTTTACTAGAAGTAGCAACTATGTACCGCTATTAGTACATTTGTACTTCTGGAAGTAAATTTACTAATTACTAACATATATATACAACTAGTAGTAACTAAGAACCACTAGTAATAGCCATGTTCCACTATTAGTGTTTACAATCAATACGTCTTATATGTACAGGAGGGAGGTTGGGTCTATACTTCTGTACATGTAAGGCAGAGTGGTTGGGTTAGTACATATGTACATGTAAGGGAGGGCGGTTGGTTCAATACTTCTGTATATGTAAGAGAGGGCGATTGGGTCAATACTTCTGTACATGTAAGGGAGGGGTGGTTGGGTTAGTACATCTGTAGATTTAAGGGAGGGTAGATTGGTCAATACTTCAGTACATGTGTGGAGGGGTGGTTAGGTCAATACTTCTGTACATGTACGGGAGGCCTGTTGGGTCAATACTTATGGTCATGTACCGGAAAGGTAGTTGGGTTAATACCTCTGTACATGTACGGGAGGGTGATTTGGTCAATACTTCAGTACATGTGTGGAAGGGTGGTTAGGTCAATACTTCTGTACATGTACGGGAGGGCAGTTTGGTCAATACTTCAGTACATGTGTGGAAGGGTGGTTAGGTCAATACTTCTGTACATGTACGGGAGGGTGGTTTGGTCAATACTTCAGTACATGTGTGGAAGGGTGGTTAGGTCAATACTTCTGTACATGTACGGGAGGGCAGTTGGGTCAGTACCTCTGTACATATAAGAGAGGGTGGTTGGGTCAATACTTCTGTACATGTAAGAGAGGGTGGTTGGGTCAATACTTCTGTACATGTACGGGAGGGCGGTTTGGTCAATACTTTTGTACGTGTGTAGGAGGGCTGTTTGGTCAATACTTTTGTATATGGACGGGATGGCATTTGGTATAATCCCTCTGTAAATGTTCGGGAGGGGGTTTGGATTAATCCCTCTGTACATGTATGGGAGGGCTGTTATGTCAATACTTCTGTACATGTACGGGAGGGTAGTTAGGTCAATAATTTCATACATGTACGGGGCGGGTGGTTGGATTAATACCTTAGTACATGGATCGGAGGGCTGTTGGGTCAGTACTTCTGTACATGTACGGGAGGGTGGTTGGGTCAATACTTTTATACATGTACGAGAGGGAGGTTGTAATAATACCTCTGTACATAAATGGGAGGTTGGTTGGGTCAATACTTCTGTACATGAATGGGAGGGCGGTTGGGTCAATACTTCTGTACATGTATGGATGGCCTGTAGGGTCAATACCTCAGTACATGTATGGGAGTCCTGTTAAGTCAATATCTCTGTACATGTATGGGAGGGCGGTTGGGTCAATACTTCCGTACATGAATGGGAGGGCAGTTGGATTAATCCCTATGTACATGTACGGGAGTGCTATTAAGGTAATACCTCTATACATTTATCGGAGGGCTGTTGGGTTAATAATTCTGTACATGAATGGAAGGGCTGTTGGTTCAATAACTCTATACATGTATGGGAGGGCTGTTGGGTCAATACTTCTGTACATGTAAAGGAGGGCTGTTGAGTCATTACCTCCATACATGTAAGGGAGGAAGGTTGGGTTAATATCTCTGTACATGTACGGGCTGGGTGGGGCTGTTGGGTTAATACACGTACAAACACACATACAAGATAGTTATGTACTGATAGTAGTACATTTGTACTACTGATACATCTTTGCTACTAAAACTAGAAACTATATAATATTAGCATCAAATGTATACAACTAGCAGTGCAATATATCACTAGTAGTAAGTAGGGCCTCCATTAGTACTTATGCAAGACATTTTATAAAGTTACATATCATAGATATTACTATAAATAGAATTTTGTTTAAACTGTTTTCAACTATAATCTTTTATTGATAAAATATCAGTCTAAAATATACATATATCTTTAAAATTGGTTTAAAACATTTATTTTAATTTAAGAGTATTATTCTAACTGTATCCCTTTTTATAATCAGTACTATTCATTATTTACCATGACATACCTAAGGAACACACTTTTAGGGTAAATTTCTCTATTTGATCATTCACACTCGAATAAATATACAAAATATGTTCTCTTTTCCCTCACTATTTAAAAAAAATATAGTCATACAGTAAATATATATTTATTAGACAATTAATATTTATAATTAATATAATTATATAAGACTGATTGTTTATAAATATTATAATAAATTTAAAGATTGGTTTTTAAGAAATCAATTTTATTTGGCATTGGTAGATAGTAAATTATACAGCTGTAACTAAACACTTCATTGTAGAGATAATACTAGATATTTGTTTTACATGATTATAGTTCTGGTTAACATTGATACTATGTCAGGATGTAGTATTGTGTGCTGTTATCCAATGTCCAAATCAGTTCCCAGTATATTGTTTCAGTGGATTCAATAAACAACAATGTTAGCATTCTTTGTTTAGATGTCATTTTCACGTATGTTTTAGTAACCCTGGCATGTTTTGCTTATATTAACATATTTGTATTGAATGGAAATACCATATTTACCTAAAGAGTATAATTTATAAAATGAAATATCACTTGTATGGAAAACAATAAAAACTTAACGATATGATTCTAATCAATATAAGTAAATAAAAAAAAATAATATACTGTTTCATTTACAGCGCATAAAAGAAACTTATAAAATTCTAGATTAACTGTAGCTTTTGTTCTATTTAAAAGCTTATTTATAGAAGTAACTTATCAAATAAGAAATTGTTTCCTACATGACCAGGTTGAATTGTGTTGTACATGTGATTTAAAGATGAATGGTTCATTGTAAAATAATAATAGTTAGCTTAAAACGAACTTTGCATAATAAAAATATATTATACTTATTTCTATCATAGTTAAATATTAATTTAACACAATATATATGGCAACAATTTAAAAAAATACCTGGTTTTGAATAGACTGGAATAACAAGAATAAATGGATATAACTGAGGATAGTAAGTGGGGTATAGTTTTATAATTAATGTATTATAAATTTACTCCATCATACAATTACTAGTTAAAAGAACTGTAGTTCTTATACAAATGGAAAAATGAAAACATTGTTTAAGTAGTGTAGACCCCAATTTTAAGACTAGAAAAAATTGCATTAGAGTAAGCAATAGAGAGAAAAATGGTTTACTGGTTTTGTGTTTAACTAATTGTTTATGTAACATCACTATATGTTAGTGAAGAATACTAAAGACATACATAAAAAAGGTATGGGTTTAAACAAATGAAATTTCCGAAAAAATAACCAGATCACATAATAAAGGAAGATCATAAAAAATAATATTTAAATATGATCTTCATTACAGAAAAATAATCAGTTAAAAGTAAAACTAAAATTAAAATATAAAAATAAGCTTCATATATAAGAATTATTACACTAAAATAATCTTAGAATAACATAATTATTATAGTAAATAATTTATTGTTAACAATACATTAATAAAATATGTTAGCGTTACAAATGAACGATATGCCAATGCAAATTTATTTAAATCGATTAAAATGCTTAAATACTCATTGTAAATAATAAAAGTTATGACGTAATGTTTGCTTTAATTTTTTTTAATTATGTATCAAATTTTCAATTTTTTATGCTAAATACTAATTCATGTCAATATTAACCCACATGACATATGATAAGTCATTATAGCTGTCATCCAACACTTCATATTCTATTTAAACTCAACTTTTAACGTTTGAATTGGATTAATACCAGTAAACAAATTTTTAAAATATATGTAATACATTTAATAGAACATAAAACTCACTTTATATATTATGACGTGGCATTACATTTTTATTGGCATGACACATTTCATTGTCATCAACGAACATGACATTGAATGTGATCTAATTATAATTCTTGGGGTATAATCTGACTTCAAATAATATTATTAGAGGTAATCGTTAATTTTATTATTATATTATATTTCAAAATCAGTAATTTATGTTTTACAGGTTTTATTGTAATACTGTAAAACTGGAAGCTTAATAGGTGATTTTTTAAAATAATTTTAAAACAATTTTAACCTAAATATAATTGTATAGTAATAATAAAGTTTTGTAAAAGTGTATTATGCATGTTCTACTTGATAAGTCCTTTGATGAAAACGAAATACAGTTTGACGTTTTTCCAAATGTTCCACTTTTTCTTGTTTATTCATGGAGAAAAAATTTTCCTTTGTTAATCTTACACTTAAAATTCACTGAAATTTAAACGAAAGTAAATATTTACATACTTATCTAGCCAAATAGTTGTGGAATACTTTCCATATTAAGTAAAACTTACATAAGAGTATGGTACAAAAATACTGAAAGTAAATCGTTTTCTATGTATGACTTATACAAATAATATGAACTTTGTGATTTATTTTTTTATTAAAAAAAATAAATCACGAAATAAAAAAAATATGACAAAATACATAATGCTTATAAAATATTTAAAAAAATGTAAACATTTGGTAATATAATATTATATATTTATTTTATATTTCATATTACATAGTATTGTTACGTCATAAAGAATATTATATTCAAGGAGCATTTTTTAATAACATTCCTTGTTTATAAAAATGGGTCATAAAGCATTTAAATTACAGTACAAGATCCGTTAATTTTGTTTATCAAATTAATTTTGGCCTGAACACTGAAACACACCTGTAAAATGTAAATACACATATAGATCTAAAAAATATTTGTTATCTGGGCTGAAACAAACTGTTAATTATTTAACACTATTTTCATACTTTTAAAATAAATGTAATACCATCCAGTGTATGGCCTATTCTGTTGACTGAATATGTTAATGACATTCACATTGTTTAAAGTATAATACTGTAGTTGATTGTTTGTAATAATTCCAAGTTGCAGCAAATAATGAACATGTAACTTTGGCTAGTAGAGCTGACAAAATCGTTAGCGTTTTCCCCATTATGAATTTAATTTTTTACAAAAAAGGAGAGGTTAATATAAATATTATACTTTACAATTAATTAATACTCTATGACGATTTCAAAAATAAGTTCTAATTTAACTTACTTCAAAAATTTATATTTATTAGAAACTAGGATTCTACCCGTACGTATTAGACATTAAAATACTCAAAAAAGAATTAAGTTTACGAAAACTTATCATAAATGTTCAATATGTCCTCCATATACAGCACGAATGACATCTAGAAAATTCGTCCATCCATTTCCACCTGAATTCGTCCCAAACTGTGCGGAAGGTGTTTATCAGAACGTTACTTATCGACTAAATGTCATCTGTGTTGCAAATGGAGGACATATTGAACAATTATCATAAATTTTCGTAAACTTCATTCTTTTTTCAGTATTTTCATGTCTAATACGTACGGGTAGAATCCTAGTTTCTAATAAATATAGCTACAGTATTTGAAATCGAGTAATTATTTTTAAAACAACTTATATTTTGTAGTTTGTGGAAATAAAATATTGATAATTTTACAGATCAATTTAGACTAAAAATGTATGTAAGTGTTGAACTGGAACTGGTACAAGGAAGTCCATGTTTTATATGCATAACCTAAATTAAAATTATGGAAAATATCAAATCATTATTTTATTATATTAGTTGATACGAAATATATAAAAGTCTCTTAACATGTTTTTTCTCATAAATTAGATTAAATATTGTACCCAAGATGTACATGTATGAATTAACTTGCTGTGCAACTGTTAAAATAATAAAAACTTGCTGTTCTTTACTAATGGAAATAAAATTTAAAAAAATAAAAACATCATAATTGTTGTGTTTATAAAGCCCAGAGGAAATATTTTACTTTATGTTACCCTAATAACATAAATAGGTTTACTTATTATATTAAATACTACATGATTCAAGTATATATTTGTGTCATATTTTCATTTAATTATATGAAACTCTTATGACAAAGAACTGGCCGATTCTATTCAGCTACATACAGACAGTTGTTATAAAATGTCATTACGTTTCTCATGTACCAAATATCTTATTTATAAGATAATTTATAAGATAAAGGTATTTCTTGTTTAGAAGGAAGTCCTTTGTAAGAATTACTGCTACAACCTGTAACTGTGGGAGCTTGCATGTGTTCCTATAACAAGGGAATGGCAAAGGTAACAGAAACACTAAGGACAGTAAATACTCGGTCCCCGTTGCATGATCTATTCTCATACTAACTAATTTTATTTTATATTAGAATATTAAATTTAATATTATTATCAATAAAATTTCAATCACATGGAAGGATATTTTAAAACAGTGATTCGTAATCCTGTTAGTAAACGTATAGTCGGCACTGGTGGCGCAGTGCTGTAACCCAGCTACATGGGGACACAGTGTTTGGGAGATTGTAGGCGATAGGTTGGATGCTCGGTCCTCTTAATACCGACATGGCGTCCGCTTGATGGTTGCTATCGGAGTGTACACTACTAGAGAAGTCTGGGGTGTCCATGTTGGGTGGTAATCATTGTGCGGATGTTCTGTGGGGGAGATAACTTGAGTATCAGGCTTGTCAATTAGCTGAAAATCAGACCAGCACTACGTGGTTCGGATTCCACGTAAAGCTGTAGGTCCCTTAGTTGCCCTGGTTGTTGGGCTATTAATAAATTGCCCTTTCTGAGCAACAGTTGAACTCAGTTAGTAACCAGACTATACTCATCACACTCATCCTACACTCATATAACCATTCATATTCGCCTTAAAATACCAACAACGTTGTGTCGGCGTCTCATATGTAAGAATAAGAATAAGAATAAGTCTACTTCACAAACATAAAGGTGTTTAGTATATCGAATCCCCATTACATAGAAAATTTCTGTCGTAGATATACTAACTTGTATTTTTTGTATGGGGCTGAACTAAAAAACGCTTAATTTCGAAATATTATAGTCTTATTTATCTACATTTTCATGCTTACACTCCTCATATTCAGTAAATAGGTTAATCTTTTAAACTAATGCCTTACAGGCTGAGTTTTTGGATGTTTTCTTTTATCATAGAATAAACCTACTTGTAATAAAATATTGCAATGAGTGAGTACACAGAAGTGTTCTTCATAAATACAGTGTTGATATGACACTCCAATAGAACCATATCGAAGATAGTAATAGTTCAAGAGGCAATACAGACTTGTTTTTTTCTATAGGGCTTATGGTGTATGGTATTGCAACTTACATAGAACATCTTTCAATTACCTATAAGAGCTATAATGGTAACATATTTGTCTTGGCAATCCAATTGTCAGAAACTACAACAGTAAATGTTTTTAAATTCGTAACATCCAGTGGCCTGACGATAAGATTATGCCAAGTTTTGCACACCCTGTCCTCTATTTGGGGGACTTTAACAGTCACCATAGTCATTGGGTCACAACACCGAAGATAAGAATGGTAGAAATATTGCCGATTGGGCTGAAATAAATAACCTATCCTGATGGTTGTTGATGGGTTGTTTAATGCCACCGTACTTGTGTGTCTGGGTCAAGTACGTGTATACTTTTACGGTGTACCACCTTTTTCAATTCACTACTTGCACATGTTTAAACATAAGCAACTTGTTCTTTTATGGTTTACAATGCTGGAAAAACCATAGGTTACATACTAATCTATTTTGGTAGTTTTACTCTAAAAAATTTTTGTTATAAAGGAGATAAGGTACTTGCATATTCCTAGAATAGATTAAGCATTATTCACTTATGAGGTGAATGTTTAGTTCAAATTAAATCTCTGTAATTTTAGACTACGTGTTCTTTTTGAACTGGAATATTAATACCATAAGGATTAGTAGACCATTGTTTTGTTTTGACTTAATTCAACAGGATATTCGAGACTGATGACAAATAGGTTGTATTTTTTTTGACAATGTTTTTCTTGAACATGACTGTACAGAAAAATCATTTATAAATACTTAAAATGCCAAAAGTAACTGTTTAATTACAATAATATTGTGATGAGAATAGTATTAAAATAATTTAAATATTATTTAATTTTCTACGACGATTCCCCTCCCCTTTATTTATCTTTGTGTATAGTTTTAATAATAGTTATCTTCAGTGCCAAATTTTACGTACGTTGCTACATCATATACTTTATTTCCTTTAGCATTAATCAATATCTACCTACAGTTATTACCTATTAATATACGTTCTGGTTATTCTATATGTGTTTCTCGCAGTGCAAGGATATTAATATTGATTTCAAAACACTGACACCTAGCTCTACTCAGAACCTTGATTTAATAAAAGCAGATACTCAAAAGAAAAAACACACACACACACACACACGCGCGCGCGTGCTTTTCTTTATGTATATATATATATATATATATATATATATATATATATATATATATATATATATAGAGAGAGAGAGAGAGAGAGAGAGAGAGAGAGAGAGAGAGAGAGAAGTTATATTATTTGAAGTTAGTATTTATTTTTCATATAATATAACTTCAAATTACTACAACATTATATATCCTGTCAAAATAACCCAATATATAGGTTGGCCAAGACTATTTTGGCTACTTTTATACAGGGCACACAAAATATTGCTATACTAATGTCATACAGCAGTAAAAATAGCCTAACGTAGTTTCCAATAAATCTACAAGAACTACTTTTATGGTTATTAAGGAGATACATCTTACTGAGAAATGGCTTTTATATCCAGGAAGTAACCTACTTTGTTGTGTCAAGTGTAATACATATGTTTTGACAAGAAAGAAAATGTCGAGACATTAACATACAAGTAATATATTGTGGTGCGACACTACTCATGTGTCATCTGTTCAACAAGTGTTTAGTACTCTTGTCATATAAATGTTTCATTCAATACGTTATGTATTCTACAGTATATTCTGATTTGATATACTTTAGTGAACCAGTACTTACACTTCACTATTTCTAGTTATTAAAATTGAGATAATAATAAATAACTGATCCGATAATAAAATGTATACATATATATTAAGTAAGACGTATTTATATAGTAACATTTTGAAACATTGTGCTACTATAACCTACTAATTGTCTATTTCAATAATGGTGTGTGATAATCGTCCTTTCTGGATGAAATATACTAATGATAAATGTAGTAAACAAAAAGACTACTGTATAGTCTAGGTTATACATATTGAAAAAAGTTAAATTTAATAAATTGTGTCAAAGGCACAGTCAATTATTTTCAAAATTCGTATAATAACTTTTGGAATTTACCTAACGATTCATAAACATAACATAATTTATGTACTATCATAAATGAAACTAAAAATTAACACTTTATCTCAATTTTACAGCAGATGTTAAGTAATTTAAATTAACAATGAATTTACTTATTTATTTTTATTTTTGAATATATAATTTACGATATAATATTATTCTTTTATACTTTTCAGAAATAGTTAATAGTTTTCTATCTTAATGAATTCAACATGATTACATTTTGAAAATGATTGCTTGGATTTCAGTAAAAATAAGAGTTACGCTGCCTGTACAATATTACACTGATAAACGTAACCGTTTGTTTAGTTATTTCTACTATTAAACTACTATAAACAACTAATACACGTTATAGTTAAACATGTATCACAATGTAGTAGACTTAATTTACTCTTTACATGTTTAAATTTCAACATGAAGTTTTATTAAGATTAAAACAACATATTTGAAATAAACAATCAGTAAATAACAAAGTTCTTTAAATATATGCTACTTGTAAGCAAATGGCATTAAATGTTTAAGCTATCGTACAAACCATGCATGCCCTTTGAAAACTTTCCCAAGGTAGGTGTTACATACAGTACAAATTCTACGTGGCATGAATTTTAAAAACCTTCTAAGTGAGTCTGCATAATGCAGTGGTATACAAAACGAGTCGGAAATAAATTGAAACCCTATAAACTGAAATATATCTTTTTCAGTTTTTTTTTTTATAAAAAAAAAAAATCTTTTTCTGTTTTTTTATAAAAAAACAGTAAATCAGTTTTTTTATAAAAAAAATAGTTCACCAGTCATACATTTTGTATCCTAAAGTGTATTACTAAATGATTTCAATAATAAATTATTTGAAAGAGTATATTAATAACTTAATCCTCACAAGATTTGCAGATAGGAAAATATCTTACACTCTTTAAATACTTTACCAGGTCAAGTTAGGGGTAAGGTCCCCTCACTAACACTAAATCAGAAGATAGGCTCACTTCTATACCACCAGTACTCATACACCCAACCATGGAACAGCCGCGCTTAGTATTTCTTGACGCCATTGTCTTAAGATAACGTCGTAACTCTTCTGCCAAGGCCACTAGTAAATAAGTATTATAGCAATACATGATTACTTACAAAGTAATTTACAGGATATAATTAATATTTCAATTAAAACCTATATTTCTATGGCCAAAGATTACTTGCAACATGATCGATTAATATGTTTTGTATGTCTAGTCCTAAAATAATGTTATAAAATTAATCAGTAGTTCTTTGTGCAACATGTTCACAGAAAATTACGCTGCTCGCTTCTAAATATGTTCTTCTTAAGTACTTTATAACAGCTATAAAAGTGTACTTAATGATTAACAACTAATAAGCCTATCATTAATTAGCTGACAATATACGTATATAAGGTGATAATGAGAGTCTCACTTAGGATTAAGTGAAGTATACGTACATGTAGTGAAAATCTAAAGTTGTAAGCCTCAATCATTTATTTTAAAAGACTATTTATGGTATATTATGCTCCAAAGGTATCCTACTGCTGATAAATACAACGTTGTTAAACTTTATTTCACTGCTATACAACTTATAGCTAACTTTATATACCTTTTAAACCTTCATTATTTTTCAATTATTGAAACTTTTATAAGATTATGATTTATTTTACGTGTGTTTTATATTTTTACTTTAAATATTTAATTTATTGACTATTTGACTTATTAACATGTTTATTAATATTTTGAATTTAGTTGTTTGCTTATTCCCCATTTTTTAAAATAAACATTGAACAAATCAAAACTTACATGTTCTTACGTAAGTTCTAGGTGTATTACACAATGACATCGTCGGCAATACTCGGAGCTGCTACCGGCACAGGCCTCGTACTACTGGTCGCCATGACCATTGTGGTATACATATACTACGCCTCACGTCGGTGGGGTAAGGAGTGGAACTACAAGGGTAGCTGGACAGCAGAAACCGCCACTTACTACTACCTCACCAACAAGCCACCTGCCAACCACGCCTACATCACTACTCAAAAGGTGAATGTCACCATGGCCATCGTGGTATACAGGTACTACGCCTCACGTCGGTGGGGTAAGGAGTGGAACTACAAGGGTAGCTGGACAGCAGAAACCACCACCTACTACTACCGCACCAACAAGCCACCTGCCAACCATGCCTACGTCACTACTCAGAAGGTAAGTGTTACCATGACTATCGTGGTATACATGTACTACGGTTTACGTTGGTTGAGGAAAGAGTGGAACTACAGAGGTAGCTGGACAGCAGGACCCACCACCTACTACTACCTCACGAACAAGCCAACTGCCAACCACGCCTACATCACTACTCAAAAGGTGAATGTCACCATGACTATCGTGGTATACAGGTACTACGCCTCACGTCGGTGGGGAAAGGAGTGGAACTACAAGTGTACAAGTGTACTGTGTGGACAGCAGGACCCACCACCTACTCCTACCACCACCACACCAAAAAAATTACTTTTTACTCTTTGCATCAGAAGCAAAAAGTAGCAAAACTGGTGTCTCTTAAAAAAAAATCATTCTGCAGTTCACATGAGCTAGCCTGCCTGGGTGTGAACTTTTTTCAACGATTGAAGTACCGACCTCTGGCTCAGTCAGGATTCGAGCCTTGGACAACGCCCTCCATAGACATATTATACACTGAGCCACCACTTGTAATTAATGAACCAAATAATAATATAATATGAATGAGACAAACGCTACAGCTAAAGGTTTTATTAGAATTTCATCTTATAGCTACACGATATTTATATTTTTTTTATTTTTACGAGAAATGCAAGCTATATATTTAGATAAAAGTTTAAATATTTTAAAATATATCTTATATATATATATATATATATATATATATATATATATATATATATATATAAAACTTATCAAATGTAAAAATGTCTTGTATTTTCCAACACGTATATTAACCAGCTGTGATCACAATATTATATATTTTCATCGTAGGTTTACTTCCTATTTTTATTGACGTATTTTTTCGTTTGCTAGTCTATTTGATACAACAGCTAAATAAGGGCTATCACTAGAGACAAACGTTTTGGACACTTTCCATATATCACTACTGTGTATGGTTAGTGTAAGGCATTGATTTGTTTAAACTTGACATGTTCTGTTTTAAGCGCTTAATGAACAGCTGACTGTGACGTATGTGGCTAAATAATTGCTGTCACAAGAGACAACCGTTTGGAACACGTCCCATATATCACCATTGTGTGTGGTTAGTGTAAGGTATTGATCTGTTTAGAGTTGACAAAGCATGAGATGTTCTGTGTTAAATGATTCCTGAATAACTTATAATAACGAATATATATATAAATAGTTGTCGTCGTTATTGACGATCGTTTGGATAGTTTCATATAACACTGTCGGGTATAATTAGACTTTTATATTTATTTGTTTAGGGTTCACACAACATAACATGTTCGATTTCAATGCTTTATGAACAGCTGTCAATAACGTTTGAGACTAAAATTGGCTTACTAGAGAAAATCACATTACTTTAATGTATTAGTACTAAGTATTGATTTCGGGTTGATAATCAGTGAATGAAGATTTAATGGAATACATCCATTGGTTTTTTTTACAACAGTTTCATTTACAGAATATAAACTTGGACCCATGTTGACTTGTCTTTGTGACCAGCAGGAGAGCATTTACTTTACGTGCTTAAAATACTAATTGAAATAACAAGGTTATAAAATATTAAGGCTTATGAATTAAATATCAACAAATTTCATTTTGAAGGCCTAATTGTTATGTATTTAACTATACAATCCAAATACATATATGTGGTTATCCACACAAAAATACAAATTATAAAAAAAAGTTTTAGTATAATGTAAATGTTCTGAAGAGTAGGATTAATAAAATCCAAGTCACGAACTATTCACAAGTGGACTATCAAATGAAAAATGGATAAATACAAGTTCAATGAGTATGTTGGTGACATATTCACTAAATCAAGACAAAGCACGTCGTTCACTACATATAACAATCAAACATGTTTACTTTTTGTACTGTTGTACTTTTATCATGT